>LNAC01000180.1:1870731-1976528 GCA_002007465.1 Ailurus styani
AGGAGGGCCCGGGAAGTCACTGCTGCTGGGGCTGGGTAGGCAGAGAGCTGGTACACGGCCCCACTCTCTCATCTCCCTCCTTCCCTTCCAGTCCTTCTGATGCTCCCCTTCCTCACCCCCTTCCCATCCACACCCCAGCACTCAGTGGTCTGGCTTCTGCTCCAGTCACTTGACTGTCTCTGTCACTGCAAGGACACTGAGGATGCAAGAAAGGGAGGCAGTTTTCTAGCTACTAAACCCTGCAGGTCTCATTCAGGCCCCAGCTTATTTGGCAGCTCTGGGGAAACACACTTCCCACACGGAAGCCCTCCCCTCCCTTGTCTCCTGTGGTTTCCGGGTCCATACACCCTCTAGTTGGTTTACCTGTATCCACCTGAATAAATGTCTCAGACAAACTATTTAGGGAGGAGAGCCCGTGAAAGAACCTGGAGGGACAGTCACCAAAATGTCATCACTGGGTTTTAGCAGTTCAGGCAATTTCCTTACTTTCTCCTTTGTGTTTTCCTTCTTCCTTTGAAATTTTGACAATGACCACGAACTGAATCATAGCAAGAGTAGTAAGCAAAGCTATTAAAATGAATCCTCGCTTAATTTTCTTTCCCCAGCCCCAGCCTTCAGTTTTCCCAACTGGAAACCTCAAAATCTGCCTTCATGTCTTGCTTCCCCCACCTCCCATTGGCCAACAAGTTCCACGGATCCTAGGCCTCTTTCTAGCTTTCAGGGATTCAGGCCCTCCTTATTTCCTGGCAGGGCTACAGCAGCAGACCTGGGTCTGCTTCTGGTCTCCTGGCTCTGGTTCAGTTCTGCCCCAGACTCTATCTCGGAAGCACTAGGAGGTAGCAAGCCAGGCTGACGGGGATGGTGGTGCACGTTACTTTGCCTCAGACTGAGGAAACGTCCAGCACCCGTATCAAAGAACAGGGTGCTAGACAGGGATTAAAGTGTCCCAAATCCTCCTCCCTGGTGTCACTGCTGCTTCTGTCTCCCTCCCCATCCCTGCTAGTCCATCCGTCACTTACCCCTAGAAATAACATTCTAAAATATAAAACCAAGCTATTTCGAGGTAGCAGGTGGCTTCCCAATCTTCCAGAACTGCCTGGTGACAAAGCGGGTTGAGAAGCCGGGAAGGCTCTGCACAGAGCACTCCATGAATGCGAACGGGCTCCTTCCACACAAGGTAACGGTTTCTGTGCATGACAAGCCCCAGGGGCGATTTTTCTAGGCACTTAAATAACAAGAATGTAAGTCAGCAAATGACAGGCTCCCAGAAGACAGGGGTTATGGTGGGCAGAAGTCTCCCGGAAAAACTGGAAAACTTCCTGCAGGAGGTGGTGAGAGAGCTGGGTCACACAGGCAAGATACAATTCTGTAGTCATTTTACTTTTTAAAGCATTTTATACTAACTATCTCATTTTATCTTAATGACCCCTAGATAAAGATAAAGCAGGTATTATCAAGCTCATTTTAAAAATGGGAAAAACAAGGGATGCCTGGGTGGCTCAGTTAGTTGAGCTTCTGCCTTAGGTTCAGGTCATGATCACAGAGTTCCTGGATGGAGCCCCACATAGAGCTCCCGGCTCAGAGGGGAGCCTGCTTCTCCCTCTGCCTCTGCCCGAGTCTCGTGTTCTCTCTCTCTCTGTCAAATGAATAAAATCTTTAAAAAATAAAAATAAGAAATAAATAAAAATGGGGAAAACGAGCCAGCTGGAAGCTTCTGGATTTAGAGTTTCCCATGGTCACGAACTAGTTGATGTCCAGTAGGCAACAGGACACAGAGCTCTGGACTATTAAGGTAGGACTCAAAGGGGGCAAGAACATGCTTTTGGTGTTCAAGAAGCTTCAATCTCACCTTGGAATCTTTGGGTAGCAAACACAGAACACGAAGGCCGCCACACCCCTCTTCTTGTGGCCACGGTAGGCACGCTAGCAGATCGTGGCATTTCTCCCTATTTATGTGAAGACCTCAGAATCCTCAACCCAACACACCAGGCAGCCACTGACAGTTGATTAAAACTGATCTGGGAGGTGCAGTCTATTTATTCCATCTGATTTATGCCTGAAGGTATATAGAGATATTTCGGCGAGTAAGAAGGGAGGGTAGGTCCAGGCCTCAGGAATATCTGTCTTTAGGCTGGCACAATGAGGAACTAAGTTTCCAGACAGAGGTGA
Organism: Ailurus styani; assembly: GCA_002007465.1. Lineage (NCBI taxonomy): Eukaryota > Metazoa > Chordata > Mammalia > Carnivora > Ailuridae > Ailurus > Ailurus styani. The sequence goes on from LNAC01000180.1 coordinate 1,872,901, forward strand.
AGGAGCCACAGAGAATGTGACTGGACAGCAAAAAGAAAAATGACTTGCGTGAAGCCCATTGACCAAAAAGCAGGCCTGGGAATTCTGAAGTTTATGGATTTTCCCCCGTGGGAGGAGAAGCTGGAAAGCGTCCCGGGTATTGAGGAGAAAGGAAGCAGGATCTGTGTATAATCAATGGGGAACAGGAAGTGCTTATCGTGGGCCAGTAAAACACACAACACAAAAGAACAGCCAGGCGGCCTGGAGCAGCCTGCAGTGGCCTCCCAGCGCCCAGAGCGACAAGGGCCTCCTTCCAGAACCCTCTCCAGCAGGCCTGCAGCTAGCGCTGGCCAAAGTCAACAACTCCTGGGCACCGGGAAGTGGGAAATGTCTGAGGAGGTCCCTCCATCGGTGGCCAGTTATGGGGGAGCTCTCTGACCCCACGGTCCAGGGAGGATGCTAAGAATAAAGCCACACCAGCCCCCTCGACACGGGGCCGTCACTCCTGATTAGGGAGCCGAAAGGAGAGGTTCCTGTGTCCCATCCTGGTGGGCACGCAGTGCGTGAACACACATGTGTCAGTCACCCACAGGCCACCCCCAAATGATTCTGCACTGGTACTGAAGTGAGGGCACCGAAATTAGGATAGGACAGTGGAAGGGCTATGGGAAATGAACATTTACTGTGGGTACACCATGTAACTACATACGGCTCCTTTACACGCCTCACCCCAGCACCAAACTCGCATGCCTCCTGTTCCTCACTTCCGGAGAGGGCGTTCGCACCTCACTGCCAGTTCCCATTTCAAGTCTAATGAACAACATCCATTTTTTTAGTATTTAAACTATTCATTTTAATAGGCATTAAAATATATATGCACGGGGCGCCTGGGTGGCTCAGTCGTTGAGTGTCTGCTTCGGCTCTGGTCATGATCCCAGAGTCCCATGATCGAGCCCCGCATCGGGCTCCTTGCTTGGCAGGAAGCCTGCTTCTCCCTCTCCCACTCCCCCTGCTTGTGTTCCCTCTCTTGATGTGTTTCCCTCTGTCAAATAAATAAATAAATAAAATCTTTAAATACACACACACACACACACACACACACACACACACATATATGCACTATAGATGCAAAAAAAGGGAAAACTGATTTTTTGGACACCGTTGCTTTTAATGAAGCTCCATTTTTTAAAAAGCGGGTAAAAAAGTGAGTCAACTCAAAGAAAAATGTTAGGTAAATAACATAGGTGCTATGTGGTCAAGATGACGCATGTAGGCTCGGTAAGGAAACACTGCTGTAGAATCACGCATTTATGGCCATCCAGAGGCTACAGCAAATCATGGGTGGAGATATCCCCCGGAACCTGAAGAGGTTCTGCACACAAACCCAGAAGTCAACATGTCCCAAGACACATCACTGTCTTTTTCCCAAATGCTTCTCGCCCAGACCCAGCCCCCCCAGTGCACTCCCAAATGAAGACCTGAAAAATCTGTCCTTTCACCTTCTCCCTCACGGTTCACTGGCTACGAAGAAGGGAGTCACTAAGTTCTGTCCACGGTGTATTTTTTTTCCACTTCTAACACCCCTGACCTTGCTGTGGCTTCCTACCCACTCCCCGCCCTGGCTCAGTCCTGCCTCCTGGTCAGGAACACACCATGCTGTCCCACTGACCTCCCGGCCCGTAGCCAGATTCGCGGACCCTGCGTCACCTCCTCCCAAGTATTTTGAGCATGGGAACCGAAAGCTATTTGTGCCTCGGATCCTCAAAGCCCGTGGCGCGGCACATCATTTGTGAGAGGTGCTGGGTGATTAGCACACTGTGTTTTAGACTTCATGAGGGATGTGAGGGCTTCTCTCTCCAAGTGTTGCTTCTCAGCCAGTTCTGGGGGGGAAATGGATTCAAAAGCCAAAAGCCATCACTGGCCATGCTCCTGGGGTTGTGGCCAGAGCCCCTAACCTTTGCTGGCCTCAGGTGAGGGCAATGATAATCACGACCTTTTAGGAACACAATGGATAGAGTGAATGGCTGTCCCTTCATGCTAGTCTACTGGCCAATAAAGATTCCATTTACTTAATACAGTAGGACTGATGAAATCAAATATTCTTGGTTATCAAACCTGCTTCCAACTGTTCTCGTATTTTCTGCTATAGTGTCTATGTTGATTATAAAACAGAACCTCGTATTTCTCAGCTCTTCTGTACTGGGGACCACGACAGTGGGATTGTGTTGCTCAGTGCTGCTATGGAATATCATACTTCTGCACTTGATCTTAGCCAAAAGGCCGAGAAGCGATGGAATATCATACTTCTGAAATCATGTTGTCCGATACCAGAATCATTTCAGGTAAGCAGATACGAAGGTGCAAGAGCCAAGGAAACTGTCTGCATAGAAGAGTAAACAGATTTCTCTAAAGATAGTATTTACCCACGAGTTAGCTTGTGCAAGGTACCGTCCCAAGCTACTTCTATATGTATTATTTCATTTGACCCTCTCAGTCTTATAAGTTGATGCTGTTTTCCCCACTGAACAGATAGAAAGACTGAGGTAGCAAGAGTTTAAGTAACCTGCCCAAGTCCTGTCTCATCCCCAAAGCCACACTCTTAGAAATCCCCTCATTTATACTCCTGTCAGAAGAGAGGGGAAAAAAAACAAAAACAAACAGACAAAAAAACAACTACACCACGCCTCCAGCCCATCGTGGCACTTGTCAGATAGGGCGCTCGGGGCACTGGCAGAGTTGAGATTAGAATAACCCAGGTTTGGGGGCTTGTATGGATCAAGTTATTTTTTGCAACCAACATATCGACTATAGGGGAACATATAAAAATAATTGGAAGGGGATAAAATATTACTCTAAGCAAATCAACATTATGAATGCCAACCAGCAGAAGTCATGGAACACCCAACAAAGGAACGATTGTATTTGTTGAGATTTCACTGTGGAGAGTGTGGCCACAGCTCCACACTGCCCCCTGGTGGTTCCCATGCAAACACCGGAAGCTGGCAAGGCCGAGGAGTAGGGAGAACCAAGGCTCTGGATCCAGGTAACTGTCATATTGAAACCCACGTCAGGGAAAGGCCTTGGAAAACCTAACAGGTCCAACAGAAAAGCTCCTCCAGAGTCAGGTACTTACCCAAGCAGTCAAGGAAAATCTTGAGTTCCACTTCCATCTGTGTGCAGAATTTGAGATAAAGAAGTGATGAACTAATTCACTAAGGAGTTAAATACTTTTAGTCTGTCAGATTGGCAACGGCTTTTCTCCTTTTTAATTACCACGGGCACTTTTCAAACCTCGTTGGTGGGAGAGTAAATTAGTAAACCTTTCTTGTGCAATTTGGAGGCATGTATCAAATCTTCCAAAGGCCTACCACCCATAGGAATGTATCCTAAGGAAATAATTAAGGATGTGAACAAAATGTAGCTGTGAGGAAGTTCATCGAAGCCTGTTTATCACAGCCGAAAGATATTAAGTACACCGTTGCAATGATGCTATCTGAATTTTATGAAGTAGGCGAGTATTTACAGACAGAGAGAGGTGTGTACTACATACTGTTAAGTGAAAGCAGGACACAAAACATGTACAATCCCACCTTTTAAAAACATGTATGTTTATGTACATGTTGAAGAAAGATCTGGAAGGATATATGCTAAAGGGTGAACAGATCTCTGGATGACAAAATTATGGGTCCCTTTTATCTCCCTCTTCTGACGAAACATGCAATGCTCTTCAAATATAAGAACAAATACATGCAATGAAAATCACTTTTTGCATAGAAATTCTAAAGACAGATAAAACCAATCCGGAAAAAAAAAAAAAAACAAACCCCAACTGTAGGAGCTATACTCAAATCTCTAGTCTCACATTTCTAAACTTCGAAGTCCTATTTTCCCTTGAGTGGTAGCCTGCCCCTGACAATTCTTTCTAGCCATCCCCGTTAGGGCCTGAAAGGGGGTGATCTCAGCCACTTAGGAATCTCCGCCGGCCCCTGGACGAGATGCGCTGGACCAGGGGTGCGGTGACTGCCAGTTGCACACACCCCTCCTTGGCTGAGGAAGGGGCCACTCGGCAGGCCCTGCACTTTGGGGCTCTCTTCCCCTCTTCTTGCTCTTCCCCTTCCTGCACACAGAAGGGGGGCCCCCAAGAGGGAAGATGTGAGTGCCATTCTGCTCAGAAGGGAAGGGCTGTAGAGATAGTCCAGTGTACTGGAGTTTAAAAAATGGATTCCCATCCCTGGTCCCCATTATGGTCTGACTGTTTCTGGGTAGGGCCGAAGCATCCCGTTTTTTAAAAATCTCTCCAGGTGATGCTACTGTGGGCTCTTCTCCAGATGCTAACAACCGCCCCCTCCCAATAACTTCCTGCCATTCTACACATGGTTTGGGCTTCTCTTCCAAAGATGGCCTGCATGGATCGGTGCACTGAAATGTACCCCCTTCCCCAACTCCACTAGCCTAGCCATGGATCGGTGGTCCTGTCCCTGGTACACTCTCCTTTTTTTTTTTTTTTTTAAAGATTTTATTTATTCATTTGACACAGAGAGAGAGATTACAAGTACGCAGAGAGGCAGGCAGAGAGAGAGGAGAGAGGAGGAAGCAGGATCCCTGCTGAGCAGAGAGCCCGACGTGGGCCTCGATCCCAGGACCCTGGGATCATGACCCGAGCCGAAGGCAGCGGCTTTAACCCACTGAGCCACCCAGGCGCCCCCTGGTACACTCTCCTTATCCCCCAGAGCAAACATCCGCCCGCCCACCCACTCAGCGGTTCTTAGTGCTACTGGATGCTGGGTACCCTGGTCTCACCCCTGCCTACATCCTTGCCCAGAATACTGTATTTATTACAGAGTAATGATTATGTGGGTAAGGCTCAATGTGGAAGTTTCTGGTAACTATGGAGAATCTAAAACCAGAGAGTGGCCCTTGCTCGGGGGGTTAGGTGGGACGTGCTTGCAGCCGTGATTCCTGCTGATGTTACTGGGCAAATTTGCTGTATTCCTTCAACATTCCGGATGGCGACAGCACATTACATGCCTCGTTTCTGGACTGGGAGAGGGGCCGTGTCACATTCCCCAACCTCTCCAACCAAATCGAGGGCTTGGTCTTTATGGAATTTCAAATATCCGTGGCTAGGCTAGTGGAGTTGGGGAAGGGGGTACATTTCAGTGCACAAAAGCCCTCAAAACATTTCTCGAATCTCATGTCATCTCCCAAGTGACCCGGTAGCACACCAACTCTCGGCATAGCCAATGCATGAAGCTGCTTACAGAACTTGACTTTCTCGCAGCTGTTTGGGGAGCAGGGCTGGGAGCTGGTCAGGCCTTGTTCAGGGCCCGCGGCTGATGACCCCCAGATTCCACATCTTTGCCCCTTCCTTCCTGAGACCCTGCTTCCTACACACTGGCTCTGAAAAGCAAACACTGAACTGGGTGACAATGACTTCTCCCTGTCCCAAGATCCATGATGCATACAGAGCCAAACTAGATGAAGTGTGGCTCTTCCAAATGCTTTTTTCTAATTGGCCAAATTCTCTCTTTGATCCACTTTGATTTTCTCTGTTGCATCCTTAAATGTCCCTCACTACTCAACAATTTCTCGGGGTCAGGCGTACTCAGAGTCACTCAAACACATGCTGAATTAAACTCAGAGTCATGGTTTGAATGGGTCATTAATTTCTTCCTCCTCAACTTCCATTTGTCCTCCCAAAGAAGGAAAGCCAGTGCAGGTGGCCAGGGGCCCACAGTTACGTGGGCCCCTGTGCTGCTGCTGCTTCTCCCTTAGAGTCTTTTTATAAAAACCAAGGACACGCACTTTTGCCCCTCTCACTCCTCCTGATGCCTTGGCCCAGGGTAATCCAGCCTCCATAACGTTGACACTGTTCTTGTAAAGGTTGATGCTGGCCTCTTAACTACCAGATCCAATGTCATTTCTCAGGTCTCTTCCCTGACAAGACTCGATCTGGGACTCCTCCTCCAACGCCACCTCGCTTTCTGCTAGTTTTTACACTAATTCCCGCCCCCTTTAGGGTCTTGGCCTAAACTTTCAAAGGCTGGTGTTTGCAGTCCTCACTGTGTCCTCCCCGCCACCCCTGCGGGCTGGTCAGCAGCCACATGGTGATCACTTTCAACTCTGTGGTTGCCCCCCCCCAAGCTTTTTCCTGAACTCCTCACCCCTCATTTCCAGCTACCTCCTCTACACCTTACCACAGGGAGCTCAGTCCCACACATACTCATCAAAACCCAGCACTAATCCAGTTTCCTAATATCTTACAAACCAGCGTTCTTTTGAAGTAAAGGGGAAGGCTTTTAACAATTACATATCCCATAACAATGGGATGGGAAGGTTAATTTTAAGTGTCAACTTGACTGGGACATGGGTTCCCAGATATTCGCTCAACATCATCCCAGGTGTCCTGGGATGAGATTAACATTTGAATTGGCAGACTGAGGAGAGCAGATTGCCTTCCCTCAGTTAGGTGGGCCCTATCCAATCAGGTGAAGGCCTGAACAGAACAAAGGCGGACCCTCCCTTGAGTGAGAGAAATTCTTCCTGCCTGATGACCTCAAGTAGGACATGGGCCTTTTTTTTTTTTTTTTAAAGATTGTTTATTCATTTGAGGGAGAGAGAGTGAGAGCACAATTGAGAACACAAGCAGTGAGGAGGGTCAGAGGGAGAGGAAGAAGCAGGCTCTGCTGAGCAGGGAGCCTCAAGGACCCTGGGATCATAACCTGAGCTGAAGGCAGACTTAGCCACACAGGTATCCTGGGACATGGGCTTTCTTCCTGTGTGTGGACCCACAATGAAATATCAGCTCTTCTTGGGTCTTGAGCCCATCCGCCTTTGGACAGAAACAACAGCACTGACTCATCTGCATCCCAGGTCTTTGGCCTCAGACTGGACTTAAACCATTGGCTCTCCTGGGTCTCTAGTTTGTCGGCTCACCCTGCTGATCTTGGGGCTTACCAGCCTCCGTAACTGTAGGTGAACACACGCGTACACCCACACCCTCACTGGTTCTGTTTCTCTGGAGAACACTGACTAATACACCAGACAACCAACGTAGACCACAAATATGGCCACCCTGACTACCATACAAACCTGGGGATAGTTTTGGTTTCTTCGCTCCTTCCCTCACCCTCACATCCGATGGAGGACCAAGTCCCATTATTCTAACTCTAGCTCATCTCTCAAAACATTCCGCTCCTCTGTGCTCCTCACTGCTGCTCTAGGCCTCTGCAGAGACTCCTAACTGACCCCCTGCCTCAACCCTTCCCCAGCCCGGCGCATAGTTCATGCTACCGATTGTGTCACCAAAAGCTCTGTTGGCCCCCCGATGTTGCAAAACAAATGTACCCTGGCCATGACGCACCAGCCTGCTCTTGGCTGCTCCAGTCACCTGACCCCAGGCTCCAACAACACCCTCCTCCCTCCATGTTCTAGTTGCCCCACATTACTTGATTCTCTGAGGGTCTCACTGTTCATGCCACTGAGTTTTTTGGCAAAAAGCTGCCATGTTTTTTGCCAGGGGCTGGATCACCATCCTGGGCCCCTTTGGCCAGTGGCCCAAGTGCTGGCAAGGCTGTCCTAAGGGACCTCTGCTCTCCCCAGGTGCCTCTGAAGGATGTGAGCCATCACAGTGTACACAGAGAGACAGACAGACAGACGCTGAGACCCTTCCGGTGGCCTGTTACTTCTGGAGACCTAGAGCGAGGACAGGGCACAGCCCTATCTAATGATGAGGTCCCTCCCCAGCCCCCGCCTCAGGAGTGAGGCTCCCACAGTCCTCGCGTGGTACCCACAGGGGCCGTGGCAGAGGCTTGTGCAGGGACAGCCTCAGGCACCATCTCCACACTCCCGCACTCTGCTTCCAGGGGTCCTAGGAAACCCGATGGTGGTCACACCTTCCCCATACATATTCACGGCTCACCCTTCTGCCATTTGTTCTCTTTCCCTTTCCGCAACCTCTTGGGGGGAAAAATCCTTCTGGGAGACTTCAAACCCGGACTTTATCAAGTCCTTGAGGGAAGTGCCTGGAACCACTCGCATCTCTACTGGAGACATGAGGCCCACGCCGTCCTCCTAGCCACAGCCCCTGACCTGGCTGACTGCTTTGTCCCTCACTCCTCACACCTTGTCAGAGGCCTGAGGGAACGGACAGAGCTGCTCGGGACAGGAAGCCCCGAGCCACAGCACAGTCTTCTCAGCACGGACCACAGCTACTTCTACTCGCTCCGATCACTTAGGCTGGCTTTTGGTGACAGCTAAAGCCTATCTTCTGGTCCTTATGCCCTCTGTCCACACAGGGGTCCTGGTGGAGTCCGCTCTCCCCCACTGCACAGTGCCCTCTCCTACCCGGCAGGGAGGCGTGGATGGCACGCCCTTCAGCAGGGTGCTTCTGTGGCCCAAGCTCAAGTGCTCCGTCATCGCAAACCCCCCCGACGTGTTTTTTCCTTTAATGCCTGCAGTGAGTGGCCACAGGCCTGGGGAAGCCAGAGGTTTCGCCCGAGGGCCTTCTGGTGTTACAGTTAACTTTTATGGTGGGTTTTAGAGGCTTAAATAATTCTACTGATATTATTAGAAGTAAATTTTATAAGCTTTGGCTTTGGAACACACATGCGCACACACCCCAGAAATAATTCTGTAAGTAGTTGGAAACCATAATAATACTCTTGAGTATATGTTCAACTACTACACAGTAACTATAAACCACAAAGATACTGGTTAGAAATGGCAGAAAGGTTGTTGGCAAGAAGGATCGCAGTAGACCTGTGTGGGGCCTGTCCCAGTAGATGTGATCATTGAGGGTAAGCAAATGTGCGGTGATTAGAATAAAACCCCCAAATCCAGGCAGAATTACTGCTACGCCCCAGAGATGACGAAGCTCCGTTGTTCAGATGGACCCGTGCTACTCCGCAAGGGTTGAGGTGACCCTGAGTTTCCCAAGGCAAGAAAGACAGATGATTTTTACTTCGGTATCCACAGAACAGACCACAGCCCAGTATCCCACACGCGTGTGCTAAATGACCAGTGGAACATCTCTCAAATAGGTGTTAACAAGTGGCTGGGCCCTAGGCTAAACTTCACAGTCAAGGTTTCTTTTTTTTTCTTCTTTAAATATTTATTTTAGAGAGTGTGGGTGCGAAGAGAGCAAGCAGGGGGAGGGGCGGAGGGAGAGGGAGAGAGCGTCTCAGGCAGACTCCATGCTGAGCGTGGAGCCCGACATGGGGCTCGATCTCATGACTCCGGGATCATGACCTGAGTCGAAATCATGAGTCAGAACATTTAACTGACTGCGTCCCCCAGGTGCACCCCACCCCCGTTTCTTTAAATGATGAATCAGAAACACCACTCTCTCTTCTTTAGTTTCAACTCCAGCCTCCCTGCCTATAATTTGGGGGTGGCAACAGAGCCTTCGGCCCACAGGGTACTGAGGATAAAACAGGGAAATGCACCTGAGGTGCTGGTTCCTTGTCGGCACTGGATGGCCGTTAGCCATTACCCTCGTTTCTTCTTGTGGATGCCATTACAACACTGTGCTGCAAGGTTTGCATTAACAAATGGGGGTGACTCTGCGTGGTCTGACCTCCGGGGATGTCTCAGTCCCAGGCGCCACAACGAGCCGTCCCGGAAATGCGAGACGCAAGAGAATCGGGCGGTCTGGGGGAGCCCTGAGGGGTCTGCTTGGGGCACGTGCGGTCCCTCTGCGAGCCCCTCCCTCGCGCCCCCTCCAAGTTGGCTGGTGGCCCGGCCAGTGCTCCCGCTCACAGCCAGCCCTGCCCTCCCCTTGTCAACCCTGTTCAGCATGCCCGTATTTCTCAGCGCTCCCCCCGCATTGCTTGTCCATTGTTCCGGGGAAAAAAAAGGAATTGAGCCATGGCTTGAGGCTTGAGTTCATCTTTAAAAATTGTGTGGTTCTAAGGGTCTCCATCCAAGTATTTTTCCAAAAGATTATTCTCCGAGGAAAAAAGAAAACAAAATGGCCAAATCTCACAAATTTTTGGTCTCCATTATCCCACGGCTCTCTTTACCCCTTGAGATGCCAGTTTTCAGAAGTAAACTGGGCTGAAGTGTGAGGGCAAGGCCTAGAGAAGCTGTTTAATTTCTACCACCAAAGACAAACTGGGATTCTTTCACAATTTCCCCTCAGGCTGGCCCTCTGCTTCATAGGGCCAAACCGCTGAAAGAAGACATGAATGCAAAAAATTCGCCTCGCAGCAGCAAACACTAAGATTTTCTACAGATGCAAACTCTCCCCAAAGATAATAAAAATGAGTGTGGAGGTTTACTGGGCTTGTTAAAGGCTGGCTGCCTGATTTTCTTCAGCGTCTGAAAGGTTTACATGGAAGGGGGGGTGGCCCTTACTGACACAGCAGTTTAGGAAAATCAACACAGGCCCACAGGACACTAATTAGCCTGGAGTGAGCTCACCCCTCATTCCACAAATACTCACTGTCCATCTAGCCTGCTCCAACCCTGCATGAGGTGATGTGGGGGATAGAAAGCCAATGCGGCTTGGGAAGCAGCCTTAGCCCAGCAGGGAAGACAGGACTTGTGTCCCAAGTGCTAAATGCCACGCACGGTGTGAGTGGGGAGTGAGGCTAAGAGGTGAGATTTGACCAAGACCTTTGAAGAACAGGGAGTCCAAGTGGCCACCTGGACAATTTACATAGAGCAGGGCTCTATTCTAGAACTAATGTTATTCATAATTAAGCACAGGTTCTGAACTGAAAGGATCTAGGGCACTGTTTTCCTAGTGACAAGTACGGAGGGAGTCTCAGATGTCAGTGGTTGTCAGCCTTTGGGGAAGAGGGGGTACACAGGGAGGCCCACCCCTCCTATCTGTGGGGCCCAGGACAGGAGTATAGATGAAAGCCCACCGGCTGACAAATTTAAAAGTTACAGCTTAAGCTAACAAGACGTTAAATACATTCTACCTTCTTACCTTGTCAGATCCACCTTCCCAGTATATTTGAGCCCCTAGTCTCAAACTCGGATTCCTAGAGTTCTGAGTTCTGGACCAGACTATGGCATCAGTGGGAGAGTCTGACCTGGCACCCTCCCCTCTCCCCCTACCCCCCGGTCCCCAGTTCTTCTTGCACCATGAGGTCTCGGGACCATACATGGGAACGCCCAGGCCACCTCGGCCCTGCTCAGTGTGCACACCAGGGGCTCAGCCCACACACTCAGGATGATGGCCCTGAGGGAGTCTCGAAAGCCCACTTCTTGTCTCCTGGGCCCCGAGGCTGCTCTAGTCTGATGGGTAGGTACAGGGAATGAGGGTGAAAGTGCAGGCTTAGTAAAGTGGGGTTCCAATGCAGAGGCCCCTTTAGCTCAGGCCTACGGGGGACACTGTGGACAGGGAAGGATTGGGTTCCCAGGACCGTGAGGCACAGCGTCGTGTGGTTTTCATTACGATGCGGTTGGAGGCTAACCTTTATCCCAGATGTGAATACAACATTAGATTCATTTTCACTTAATCCTCTCATTAGGCCTAGGAGTTCAGTATTATTATTCCCATTTCACATGTGAGGAAACTGAGATTAGAGAGATTTTAATTTCACCAAGGCCACACAGCTAGGAGGGGCAGAGGCAGGATTTGAATGTTATACTGAGTCTCGTGGCAGAAAAATACTCGGAGGGAAATCATTTCCTGATCTTCAATCATGGAATCAGAGGCAGAAGGAACCAGGCAATTCATTATGTCAGATCCTGCCAATGGTGATGGGTGGTGTGTTGGTGGACAACGGCCAAGGACTCCAGGGTCCTGCTCGCCTGCCTTCCTGCCCAGCCATCCCCACTGTGCACAGGCTCTGGGGGTGGGGCGGTGCAGGGTGGGGGGTGTGACGGGGACAGGGAAGCCACTTGGGGCTGGGCAGGTGGCCAGGGCATGTGTGACTGGGAAGGTGACCTCATTCCAAACAGGGCTCCGGAGCTGTTTCCTAAAGTTGCTGCCTTTGGTGTTTTCTCCAAATCCCAAGAGCAAAGTGGTGGGCTACAGCGGGAAAGCCCCAGAATCTGGCTGAATGCAATTCTGTGTCCAAACACTGGGGTAGCAGCGTGGACACCCACACCGCCTAGGGCACTCAGAGATGCCCACAGGCATCTCCAGAAGGAGAATTTTTTTGTCTCTCTTTTTAAAACTTCAATTAAAAAACAAACGTTTTAAACGAAGTATAAAATTTATATAGGGAAGTGTACAAATCCTGTATACAGCTCAATGAATTTTTACTATGTACATATTATGTAACTACCACCCAGACCAAGATAGAGACTTTTTTTAAAAGTCTACACCCAACGCGGGGCTCGAACTCATGACCAGCAGATCATGAGTCCCATACTCTACCCACTGAGCCTCACAGCCAGGCACCCCAAGATAGAGAACGTTTTAAAAACTGATTCTAAATCGAAGAAGTAACACACAAACACATTCTCTTTGTAAAGCATTAACACAGGACATGTGAGCTGACCCCCCATCTGACCCCCCCTACTAACGACCCCTACACACACACAAGGCCCCACTGTTATAATTCAGTGTGTCCGGAAGTGGGGGCTTCTTCCTCAGCATTCCCAGGCCTTCAGGCAGGGAAGCAGCCTGACCAAACAGGTTTGGGGTCTTTCTCCTCAAACACTGTCTTCTGTCCACCTCCTCCTCAACACCCCGCCCCCTGTACAATTCCTGCAACAAAGAGAGAGCCACAGACAGTTCCCTTCCTCCTGAGCAGTGGGGAAGGGTAGGGTTGCAGGGAGTTCTCCCCATCCTTTCCATCTAAGCTGTCTAAATCTGACCCCCTAGAGCTTGGCCGACCCCAATAAAGAGTGAACTGCAGGTGCCTGGGCTGCTGGGCCCACACAAGGTGGAGGGGCTGTGGGGACGCCCAGCTCCAGGAGGAGGGGGCACGCCGAAGCCAGAAACTGCCCGAACTGGTTACATTCCAGCAAGATTAGCTAGCACAAGGCCCAGGCCTGCTCCGGAGCCCACCCCTCCCGCCTCTCCTGGACCGTGAATAGGATTTTAACTATTTCCCTCCTACTTGCTGTCCAGCTTCACTTGCTGACAATGCTCCCTGCTGTTTGCACATTAACCTCCCATTTGCCAGGCAGCGGCTCAGGGGCTGTGGATTAACACCCACCAACCCAGACAATGGTCTCCAGGGAGGGATGCAAGGGGCTCAGACAAAGGTTGCAGGCGCCAGGCCCAGTCAATCACTGCGCTGGAACTGCTGGCCACAAGGGCAGGGGCTCCCAGACTCTGAGGGCTGGGTGTGCTTCCCTCACACGGGCCTAAGGAACGGGGAAATGACCCCTGCCAGGTCTAACCTGGATGTTCGGGCCCTGTGGTGACTGACTTCAGGTCTGCAGGGACCAGACGCTAAGGTGCTGGGAGGGGGAGCCGTTGGGCAGGCCTGGCAGACCCAAACCCCCCAGGGCTGGGTTTTCTCCTTTCTCCAGGCAACACTGAGCACTCAGGGGATACAGCAGGACACAGATGACGCCGGCCCTGCACCCCGAGGCTTCCTGGGAAAGCTGCCTGTTCTCCTGACAGGTCCTGACTGAAGTCCACGTCATTGCCATTTTCTTACTCTCTCGTGTGCGGGTGTGCTGCTGGGAAAGTCAGCAGCAGTCAGAAAGGAGGGGAAGGGAAGACAACCAGAAGATCGGGCGGGGAAACATCCTTAAGGTCTGACTTCTCAGCCCCAGCTGGGCTGAAGGATTTAAAAACCCTCCTGCAGCTGATTCTGATGCAGCTCTATCCTAAAGCAGAGCCTCTCAAAGCGAAAGTTCCGAGGCATCAGCCTGGATCTTACTGAAATGCAGATTCTGGGCCAAGAGGCCTGGGCTGGGGCCTTTGATGCTGCATTTCTACCAAGCTCTGGGGTGACGCAGGGGCGGTGGGTCGAGGACCACCTCTGTGTGCCAGGTTCATCAGGAGGCTGAACCCTCTCCATACTCTTGCACCGAACAGTGGTCTGGCTTCAGTGTCAACCCTTTTCTCAAAGCAGCCAGTCGGAGCTGTTGGCAGCTCCGTCGGGGTCCTTCCTCGTGTTACTGATACGAGCGCCCACGACAATCCCTCTTCTTCCTCTCAGTCCCTCTTTTCTTGGCCTGGAAGTTCTGGGTGCTTATGAGGAAACTTTCTGGATTCTGCTCCTGTTTGGCCTCCTCGTCTAGGCCAATAAGCCCCTTTTGACCATTTCTCCGATCCTCAGTCTGTTCACAGTACTGCTACCAAATGGGGAGGTGGAGGCAGGGGGCAAACCGCTGAGGCTATGGGGGTAGGTGTGGGTGGACAGCCTCCAGTGGAAACAGAAACCAGAGTTCAAAAAAAAAAAAAAAGCAGAGTTCTAGCCCTGAGGCCGTGAACATCCAAGAAACTTGAGGACAATTAAAAAAGCAACAACCACAATTAATATGGTTTACACAAGCAAAACGCATTAGTGTGGGTTGAGGTGCTGGAGATTACAGGGCAAACCTTTTCCTTATAGATAGTACAAATTAATTGCCAACAAAAACTGCAAAGCAGGGTGGGGGGTAGAGGTTGGGGCGGCAGGGGGTGGGGGGAGGCCCAGGTGGCTCAGTCGGTTAACTGTCTGACTCTTGGTTTTGGCTCGGGTCACGATCTCAGGATTGTGGGACAGAGCCCAGCCCTGCACGGGGCTCCACGCTCAGCAGGGAGTCTGCTTGAGAGTCTCTCCCTCTCCCTCCGCTCCTCCCCCTGCTCTTTCTCTCTCTCTCTCTCTCAAATAAATCTTAAAAAAAAAAAAAGAAATAGAACTGCAATGGGGATACTTAAAAGGGCTGTGCACGATATTCAAGCACTCCAAATGCAGGCGACAATTCCTCTCACCTGCAACGGACACACACGGGCTCGGGGTGCCTCGCCTGGCTTGACTTCTCGGTGAGGTTCTGATGCAACAATCTGTGCTCCTCTGGAAAGGTCTTATAATTCAGAAGACTCCCTCACCCACCGCCACCCACGCCAAGTCTGAATTAACTGTTTCCAGGCATCCCTGGCCCCGTACACTGCTGAGGGAATCACGTCCCGGCCATCGCTGCAAGGCAGATGGGAGCAGGGCTTATGGTTTGCTGTGTCAGTGGGTCTACAAATGATTATCCCCCATGAGATGATACAGGAGCAACCTCAAATCAAGCACTCATCTGGCCGCCCTGTGCTCAGCAGGGCTTTCTGCCCTTCCATGAGCGGCAAGCCCGTGAGCCCTTTGTTGGGTCTAGGCCTTCAAAGTCCAAAGGTCCCAAACACCCAAGGGTTCCTACTGCCACTCCTTGCCCCTAACCTCTGCAAGGTCATAGACCATAGAGAGGTCTGGCTGAGCTAGGACTGAATCCCAACCACACCCTTTATTCGTGGGGTTACTTTGGTCTAAAATTACTCTTTTGGGGTGCTTGGCTGGCTCAGTCAATGGAGCACGTAAGTCTGATCTCAGGGTGGTGAGTTGGAGCCCCATGTTGGGCGTGGAACCTACTTTAAAAAAAAAAACAACTAAAAAAACAATAGTTACCCTTTCTGAGTCTTGGTCCCTGCTTCTTAAAGAGGCATTAGTATCACTTACGTTTAACCGAGCTAATATTTAGCAAGTAAGCTCTTACAATAGTAACAAAGAGAGGACCTTTCCTAAGGTAGCAGAGATAACCTAACACTCCTTTTCTGAGGCTCCAAAGCATCTGTCTTCTCTTGAGACACTGACCTTTCTCTGCCTGAGGGTTGGCTCAGCCACTCGTCTTGTTTCCCTGATATCCGTCTTTTTTTTTTTTTTTCCCTGATATCCGTCTTGTTTCCCTGATATCCGCCGGGCAGATAGAAAGCTCCTCCACAAGGTCAAGGTCTTGTGTATCTTTGAATCTCCTGTGATGCTCAACCCATGCCTGTAATCTGGAGGAACCTGGTAGGTCTGTGGACAGATTTCCCACGTCAACCAGCTGGCACAGGACAAACTATGGATCCCACAACCAGGTGGGTCCCGTGGCAGCACAAGCCAGGCCTTCCACCCGCCGCAAGGAGGTTCTGTTTCTGTCCTTAGGAACAATGGTAAGACAGGAAATGCATTTCTAACCTGGTGCCAAGCTCTTCATGAAAATGACCACCAATACCCTATATATATATATTTTTAATGAAACACTACATGATATGCGTACCACACAACGAGTAAACACAAACCTCTGTGGTTTCGGGGGCCTTTGGCTTCTTCTCCAGAAACACGATCCCTCACGTTTATGCTCAGTGTGATGTAAGCTGAGACCGTGTTGTTCACCAGTCTCATTGCACTGTCCCTACATCCTACCTTGTTTTTAAGGAAATGAGTCGTGAGGTCAGGGACCACCTCTTCCAGGCCGTGACATGCTCTGCTTGGACAGTAATGACCTCTTTTGGAGGAGGCGTAGGTCTAATTTTAGGCCTTCTGCAAAAGTGCTGTGCTGTTTCCCCAGGCTTCATTTCCTATAGTTATGTGATGAAGATCAAGTTTTTCTGAGGTTTTAAAATCAGAAAGCACTGTTCCCTTGAGCTGTTATCTCTTCAACCCTAGAAGGTTGGGCCTGCACTTTGGGGCCCCGAGAAGGATGGGACTCACTCTGGGGAAAGCCTCCCAGTGGAGCCGGGGACTAGTGGCTGAGTAGGGGGTAGGGTTCTCCGGGGAGACGTGGGCCTGGGCACAGGGGCCTGCGTCCTGGCAGGGCTGCTGACAAGATGACACTGGTTGTGTACGGACTTCTTTCGAACTCCTCTCCAGTACACATAACACTCCTCCATGGACTTTTTCTCCTTCCTCTTGGTTCCGTTCAGCCTGTCCCTCCCTGGAACCAGGGACTCCCCCAAAGGCCCAGCAAACAGTAGTGCTTGGCATGGGCCTCTTCTGGAGGGGTTGTGCCAAGGGGCTGCACTGAGGCTCGGCTCAGGGTGTAGTGGGGAACAGACTGGGAGCACACACTCATTTTGTGCTGCCTGCCCAGAGAGCCACCTGCGTGTTATAAAAAGGTGTAACTGCCCCCAACGGCGTATGCGAATTATCTGGAAGTTCTGACCCTGCGCGGGGGCCAGTCCCACAGCTGCCAACTCAGGCCACGGCTACGGCCTCAACAGAAGGAACGAGTGTGTCTTGGTTGAGAACCACAGGGAAACCAGAGGCGTGGGGGGGACCTGCGTGTGTCGCGGGAGGGGGGACCAAGATGGGGCTTCCTGTGCTCCTGGGTGATCGTGGAGTCCTTCCGTCCTTTCTGTTCTACCTGGCTCCTTCAGGCTTCCTGTTTTTCCCTCCCTTCTCCCCTCCTAACACGCACGCACCATCTCCAACAGGGAAGCTGCCAGAGGCTCTCAACGGCAGTCTGCACCAGAATAAGAGACAGTCAGCTGGGGCACCTCTGGTGGTTCAGTGAGTTAAAGCCTCTGCCTTCGGCTCAGGTCATGATCTCAGCATCCTGGGATCGAGGCCCACATCGGGCTCCCTGCTCAGCAGGGAACCTGCTTCCTCCTCTCTCTCTGCCTTCCTCTCTGCCTACTTGAGATCTCTCTCCCAATCTCTCTCTCTCTCTCTCTCTCTCTCTCTCTCTCTCTCTCTCTCTGTCAAATAAATAAATAAAATCTTAAAAAAGAAAGAAAGAAAGAAAGAGTCAGCTGGTTCAAGGCGCAAGCACAACATAGCTCCTTACCATGACATTTTTGAAACAGGTGTCAGTCACAGGGAGCAATCAAGAAGCAGAGACTCACAAGAGTGATCCTAGAGACAAGGGATGAGGGCCTAACACACACCTGCCATCTGATCTCCTCCTCCTCAGCCCTTCTGTCCGGCTGGCCCCTGGTGGGCTGCTGAGGCTGGAGCCAGAGATGCAGGTTTGGTCAACTCGCCCAACCTGCAGTGTGACCCCAGGACCCCAGGTCCTGCCCCTCGCCGAGTACAGCTGCTGGAAAAAGCCTTTACTGATACAATTATGTATTAAGCACCCACTGTTTACACTATACACTGTGTATAATAAAACTCAGAGACTTTTTATTTCTTCCCTACAAGCCTTCTCTTTGTGTGTACGGAGAATGGTGCTGGTTATCACTCTGGACAATAATACTACCCGGATATGGGTCATTAAGGGGGGCAATGACCTACTCACTTGGTCCACTGACCTATTCTTGGTTATTCCAAAACATTATTCAGGCAGCATGATAATTGCTTAATTTTTCTTTCCACTCCTAAATTATAAAATTAGACCCAAACCCCAAAACAAACAAACTGCACAAACCTCCTAAACACAAAGTAGGACCTTGATGCTAACCAACATCTGTTTCACTCCTGCAAAGGGGCAAGTTGAGTTCTTCCCCCTACCGGTGGCCTCAGGCCATGTTCTCGGCATCTGGCCCCTCACTTAGCTGCTCTGGAGAATCAGGCTGTTAATTCTTTACCGATTTTCCAGTGCTCAGTCCGAACACCAGGTATCCCCCAGAGATTCTAGTTTCTCCTTTCCTTTTTCCAAAAACTCTCTTGAAGATTCTTTATCTGTCCCCCAGATGTGCCTAATTCCCTGCCTTCAGGACTTCCCTTGGAGTGGACAGCACAACTTGGGGGCTTGTACGAAACGGTGTAATCCAAAATTACCCAGGCTTATTCAAAATCTCATTTATGAACTAGTCTATGTTCAAGATCTTATCACTGAGCTCTTTTTAAAAAGGCCGAATTGCCAGTTCCTACGTGAGGTGGGGGGAGAAGGCCAGGGGTGGCGAGAGCTCCCCAACGCCTCCCAGCAGGGTGTGGCAGGGCCAGCTGGTCCCGGTTCATTAGTGTCTTCCTGACTCGGTGTTCGGTGCTGCCGAGGTAGCTTGAAATCGGTCGTGGTGGGAGTACTTACACCGCGCAGAACAGCCAACCCTACACATCACCACGTGAAAACACAGTGACATCGTATTTTCTCAGTCTGCCCTGCCCCGTCTTTACATATGTAAGCTCACTCAATCCTCATAACCAACAGTGAGGGTGAAGAACAATTATCATCTCCTTTTCACAGATGGGGAAGCTGAGGGCTCTTCCTACCCGGTGAGTTTCCTGCCGTCCCAAAAAAAGGCCTGGCCGGAGGCCCACGTGCACAACCCTCCAGAAAATGCTGCACCAGAGCTCAGACTCAGGGGCAAATCCTTTCATGGAGGCTCGGTTCCAGGAAGGTTTCTCGGAAGTGACAAAAATGACGTGAGCTCTGAGGAGGGTTAGAGAGACCTCAGGGGACGCCGTTGAGTGGCTGTTCAGGCCAGCTTGCGAAGAGGGGTCTTCGCATACCACAGGCTTCTAGTAACGAGCTCCCTTCCCCTGGCACACTCGGGCAGGCCAGGGAAACCCCTTCCACTTCTGGAGGGGAGAAAAGGAAGGAGGCACAGAATCCAATTATGAGAGAACAAATGCATCCTTAGATTCTCACAGCAGAACCGCCAAGGAATAACCCAACCTTCCACCATCAAGAACCTGGGTGTCGTCAGAGCAAGCACCCCAAAGGCCTCTCTCTGCTCACCCTTGCAAGCGTGACTGCACAAGACCCAGGCCCCACACCAGCAGTAGACAGAAAGGGGCCACATGTTCTAAGCAGTCATGCTGGTGCAGCAGCTGGTTCTCCCACTGGATTCCCGGCTGGAAATTCCAGAGGGAACAGCTTTCTACCTTCAGCATCCCAAGACAGAAACTGCAATTAAGGAATAACAAAAATTTAATTTCTTAATGCTACTTCATAAGGTGAAAAGAGCCATATCCTACAAACAATCAGACATTAAGCCGGGCCTTTCCTTACAATACTTGGGAGAGATAGAAAACCAAGTCCACTCCCCTTCTCCCTACTTCCTCTTTTTTTTTTTTTTTTTTTTTTTTTTTTTTTTTGTCAACAAATATTTATGGAGCGCCCACAGGATTGCAGAGTCTGGGAGGAGACACGGGTTGCTGGAAGGAGCCCAGGATAGTTCTCACTTGAGACAGTAAAAGGAAATGTCAATCCTCAGGCCAGGTCTAAACAGGGCAGTAAGAACGAACTGGCACCCTGGGTGGGTTTATTCTGGGCCAATCACTCACCGCCGGCTGAGTGGCCTCTGTTATCGTAGGCCAAAGTGGGTGGATCCACCACGATCATGCACATTTTTGGAAAAATAGAAGCACAATGCTAACAATCCTGATGGTTTTGGGGGTGGGGATGGGGGTTGGCTGAGATGCTCTTCTTCCCTCAACTCCCAGAAGGCCCCAGAACAATCAAAATTGGTTAAACAAATGTCAGATGTTCACCATTTTCTCTTCTGCAAATGTAAATGTATGTGAGCCAGAGGGGGAGGCTAGGAAAACCTGGGACCAATGGAAACAGTCTTTTGGGGACCCGACCTTTTCTAGTTCAGAAACTGGATCGTATCTGCTCGGCTCCGGAGCCTTGCTGCTCAAAGTGTGCTCCCTGGACCGGCAGCATCCGCGTCACCTGGAGTACGTTAGAAATGCAGAGTCTCAGGCCTTACCCTGCCCTACAGAATCAGAGTCTGCATTTCAGTTAGTTCCTCGGGTCACTCCCATGCACCTGCAAGTTTGACAAACCACAGTCCAGATAAGCAGACAACTGTTTGTTATTAGACCCCGCAGAATCCCCCAAAGTCACATTTGGGGAACACCTGCCTCCCTATTGCCGGATGCCAGTTAGCAGGCTCCCAAGATTTTCTGTTCACAAAACACAAACATTACTAAAGCCTAAAGATTTGTAACTACATTGTGATTCCTGGTTCAAAAATAAGTCACCTGGAACCATCCAGGTCAGTTACCCATTCGTTTAATCAACAGAGGAAGACACACTGTTAGGGCCTAGCAGAACTGAACGCAACGTGCCACAAGGCGTCCTTCCACTTCCATTACACTCAACTAACAGTGCGCGCTGGCCTAGATTCTCTTCTGTTTTAAATAACCAAGTATGTTTGAATAACCTGTATGGTTACAATTAGGGTCAGCGCATCTGGGGAAGTCACCGCAAACCCCCACACATAAATATGGTGATTTTAATAACAAATAACACATTTGGAGATGGGTATAGAAGTATGCAGGCGGAGGGAGCCACTGAAGATGTTAATTTGCATGTTCACAAAGGAATAGAATCCAGCTGCAACATTAATGCTTAATTCTACAGAGCCATAGGACATATGCACAACCTCACCACGGACTTGCTCTAAATTTAAAGCCAATTTTCAAACCCTCGCGATTTTGGCTTAAACTTAAATTTAGCTGCTTGAAGAGGAGACTGCATTTTATTTATTTTTTTTTTCTGTGAGTCCTGAACCGGTGAAATTGAAAAAACATCCATTTGTTTAAGTTGTGCAAGTTAAATACAAAATATCTGAAGAAAACTGAAAAGTTGCTCAAAATATCCATGTTGGCACAGAAAAAAAAAAAAGGTCTCATCACTGGAAGAGATTTCTTCTAATAAAGCAGTGGAATTTAAGGACTATGTTGGAGCTTAGCTGTTGCTTTCTGGTCTCCCATACATGTTATCATTCTTAAGTAAATAACGCACAGAGTATATTAGCTTTTAAAAAGGTAAATCTTCTGGGGGCCCCTGGGTGGCTCAGTCGCTTGAGCCTCTGATTCTTGATTTCAGCTCAGGTCATGATCTCAGGGTCCTGGGCTTGCAAGATCAAGCCCCGCGCCAGGCTCTTTGCTGAGGGTAGAGTCTGCCTGAGTTTCTTTCTCCCTCTCCCCTTGCCCCTTCCCCTGCATGTGCTCACACGCGTGGCCTTTCTAATAAACAAGTAAATCTTTAAAAAAGAACAAAAAAATAAAAAGATAGCCTGGATGGCTCAGTCAGTTAAGCGTCTGCCTTCGGCTCAGGTTATGATCCCAGGGTCCTGGGATTGAGTCCTGCATCATATCCAGCACTTTGCTCAGCGGGGAGCCTGCTTCTCCCTCTGCCTGCCACTCTACCTGCTTGTGCTCTCTCTCTCTCTCTGACAAATTAAAAAAAAAAGATAAAAAGATAAATCTTTTGGGGCGCCTGGGTGGCTCAGTGGGTTATAAAGCCTCTGCCTTCGGCTCAGGTCATGATCTCAGGGTCCTGGGCTCAAGCCCCGCATCGGGCTCTCTGCTTGGCAGGGAGCCTGCTTCCTCCTCTCTCTCTGCCTGCCTCTCTACCTACTTGTGATCTCTCTCTGTGTGTCAAATAAATAAATAAAATCTTAAAAAAAAAAGATAAACCTTTTGAAATAGGATGTGTAGGAGCGAATGCGTGTGTGTAGGAGGGAGAAGCTATTAATAACAGTGGTCATAACCCTATACTGTGGGAATATACTACTTATACTAGAATATATGTAATACGCTATAATAACAACAGGAATTGTGTGAATTTGGCCATTTTGGGGGAAAAAAGATCCTGGAAAACTGTGCTCCCTTTTATCCGTTTCTCCAGGAATATGGTGTCCAGTGAGCCACTCAGGGCATGTATCCTCACTCAAACATCAGCATAAAGACAGAAGGGGCCCCCCCTGGAGAGATGCAAACCTGGCAGGGACGAACACACGGAACTTGGTAACAGCCTAATCAATTAACTGTTTCAGTTCTGAGGGAAATAGCTACAAAATCCTCCCACTCACATGGCACAGACCCCCACTGAAAGCTGTTGGCACTCACGCTTTACAGAGAATGGTGGGGAGACAGGACCGATGGTGACAAGAGCCACTTGGGCCTTACAGTGACCAAGCAGGAAGGGAGACTGCTAGTCATCCGCATCGACCAAGCCCACGCACATCAAACCCCTCCTGGAGGTGTGTGTATCGGATAATAACCAGCTGGTATGATTTCATGAGATTAAAAAATGTCTTGAGTGTTAAATGCTCCGGAGTCATCAGAACTGCAATTCTGCGGAATCCCTGCCCATCTGTTATCAATAAATGCCGGTGGCGATAACCGTGAATACACTTGTCAAGAGGGCTACTTCCTTATCCCCTCCCCCACCAGGCAACGGACAGATGTGGGAATCAGACCTGGCTTGACAGCCCGGTGCTGCCAGGGGCACTATTCTGTCACCTCGATAAGCCTCAGCTCATCGCCTATTAAACAGGAGTGATTATACCAGCTTCACTTAATTCTTAGAACTATTCTGAGGCTCCAGTGAGATAATGGATGTTAGTCCCTAGGTATGTCAATCAGCCAATAACCCAAGCATATAGTGTATAATCTGGGACATCGAGGGAGAGAGGCTGGGTGTGTTAGGGGTGAGCTTCTTCTTCACGGTCCCCAAAACTGTGACAACCCTCCTCACACTCCCCTCTCTGGCCCCCAAACAAGCTTGCCTTTAAATTTCAACACACTTAGAATTCATTAAGCAATTAAATCCATTCTGATCTAATTGAGTTTCCTCTGAGAAGCAGCTTAAGGTTCCTTTAAGCCTGTGAAGCTTATGAGTAATTGGAAGGTGGAAACTCCACCCCACTCACTTGGGTTGAGACGTCCATCATCAATTTTCTTCCAGTGCATGATTTAAGCTCTCTAGATGGTTCTGTCACATCTGGAGACCAGAACCAAGCCAGCCTCCACCACCACGAGCGGCAGCAATAAATAACACCCTTGCATCGAGCCCGCACTGGATGTGGATGGTTCTGCCCTAAGCCGAGAGTCAGAAGGAACACCTGGCTGCCGTTTAGAGGCAGACTGTCCGGTGGGAAGGACAGCTGGCCAGTCACTTGATAACCACGCGGGGCACGGCCATCCGCTAACGGTTTCCATCTGACAGGCCACCTTCAGGACACAGACTGCAGAGGCCCTGCGCCTGCAATCCCGGAGCTCCAGGACGCACCACAGGGCTCCGTGTTTGACCTGTAGCTAGTGCGAGCCTCTTCACCGCCACGGCCCCACCTAAGACAGCAGAGGGAATGGCGACTGAGGCCTGCCTACTGCTTTCCACTCTAAGGAGGAGTCCCCTAGACGGCGAGCTCCTCAGCCAGTCCTGCGCCCTGGTCAGCCTCAGCCCTGTTGACCATGGGAACCTGCAGTGCAGATTCCAGGGACTCTCCCGAGGCTCCTCAGTGGCCTGGCATGCCTGGAATCTTGGAGAGAAGCTTCCTGTGCCCAGTCTTTGCCTTGATTCCCTGCTCTGAAATTTGTCCTGCTACCCAGAGGAGTAGCTGGGGAACTGCACAGCCATAGATAGGACAGCAGTGACCTCCATTTGTTAGAACCCTCACCTGACTTGGCTCTTCAGCAGCACCAGACTCAGGTGATCCCTCCCTCTTCCAAAACACACTCTTTTTCTTGGCTCCAGGGTCTCTGAAGCCCCTAGATCCTCCTCCTACACTCTGGCTGCTCCTTCTCCATCTCCTTCCCCAGTTCCTGCTCTGCTCTCCAATGTGCGAAAGTTGCACTGCCTGGGACTCAGTCCTCGATCTTTTTTTCTCAGCCCTCAAGCCCTAGGATCTCCTCCAGTCTCACGCTTTAGGTGCCATCGACATTGCAAACGACCTTAAAGACTCTCACTCCAACCCAGACCTCTTCTCTGAAATCCAGACTCAATCACCTGCCGCCCATCACTTTCCCCACTGGATGGCCAAAAACTTTAAATGCAACATGCCCGAAACAGAGCTCCTGGCTATTTCACCCCAGATCTGCTTGTCCCAGTCTTCCCCAGTTTGGTTAATAGCATTTCTATCCTTCCTCTTGCTCAGGAGGGGCACCTGAGTTGCTTAGTTTGTTGGGCGTCTACCTTCGGCTCAGGTCATAATCAGGGGGTCCTGGGATTGACCCCTGCATTGGGCTCCTTGCTGGGCAGGGACTCTGCTTCTCCCTCTCCCTCTGGCCCTCACCCCTACTTGTGCTTTCTCTCACTCTCGCTCTGCTGTCAAATAAATAAAATCTTAAAAAAAAAAAAAAAACTTCCTCTTGCTCAGGAGATCCTTCCCCCCACCCCGGATTTTATTTATTTATTTGAGAAATAGAGAGAGAGAGACAGACAGAATGAGAACACAAGCATGGGGAGGGGCAGAGAGAGGAGAAGCAGGCTCCTTGCTGAGCAGGAAGCCTGATGGGGC
This sequence comes from Ailurus styani, assembly GCA_002007465.1. Taxonomy (NCBI): domain Eukaryota; kingdom Metazoa; phylum Chordata; class Mammalia; order Carnivora; family Ailuridae; genus Ailurus; species Ailurus styani. The sequence continues at coordinate 1,897,889 of LNAC01000180.1, forward strand.
TCAATCCCAGGACCCCGAGATCACGACTCGAGCCGAAGGCAGACACTTGAATGGACTGAGCCACCCAGGTGTCCCCTCAGGAGATATTCTTGACTCTTTTCTTCCTCTTACATCCCATCAAGAAAATCCCACCACTTCCCCTTCAAAATGGATCCAGAATCAGCCCAACTTTTCCCACTCCCACTTCCACTGCCACCATTTAAACTACATGGACCCCTAACTTGTCTGAGTTTCTACACTTTGCCCCCTCCCCCCCCAACTCAGTCTACTTTATCACGGCAGCCTGAGAGCTCTTTGAAAACGTAGATGAGATCCTGTCGCCTCTCTGCTCAAACCTCTAACACTTTATGTCTCGCTCAGAGTAAATGGTCCAAGTCCTCACCGTGTTCTACAAAGTCTCATGTCTGGCCTTCTGTTCCCTTTCCAGCTCTGCCTCCTTCGGCGCTCCCCCCACGGACCCCTGCCCACGCTGCTCCAGCCACACTGGTTCCCTGGCTCTTCCTCAATCAAGGCAGTGGTGATCCTGCCTGAGGCCCTTCACACGTGCCGGTCCCTCAAGCCAGGACGTTCTTCTGCCATGTTTCTAGACAGATGGCTCTTGTCAGTCTTTACTGAACCATCACCTCCCAGTGAGGCCTTCAGGAAATATTTGTTAAATGGATGACTGGACAAATGAACGGGGGGTTCCCCCTGAACCCTCACTGGTGTGCTGGGACTCCGGTTTGCCTTGCTAGTTAGTTCTCTCCTTGGGGCTGGATCCTGAACCCTTCATACTCTCACACACCTCCAGGGGGTGCTGTCCACTGTGTGGCGGGCTCTGGCTCTGAAGACTAACCCTGCTGGCCTGCACTATTCCTGAGAACAGGTACCCTGTGTCTTGTGGGTCATAACACACATATGTGGCTCCTCAGACAGCACAGAGCACATGGAGGAGGTGACTCAGGACATACCTACTGAACAAATGCGTGACCTGAAACCTGCCTCACCTTTCACACTGAACAAGACTCCTGTCCTCTCAGACCCCTAGACATGAGGCCTGCCTCTTTGGCAAGGCAGCCATCCTGTCCCCACCTCACATCCCAGGCACCTCGCACCCTCCCTTTCGTTGCTGACCTTCCAGTGCCTCTTAGGCTGTTCAGATGCAGACACAGTTTTCACAAGAGAAATGGGTTCTCTCTCCATTTAGTTTCAAGAACCTGGATCCCCCGTGAATAACACACACAGAGAGATTCCCTCTGGAGAGTCATGGGCATATTCCCACAGTCCCTTTCTCCTCAAACCCAGTACACAGGTAGGCATGACGTCCCATCATGCCTCCTCACGGGTAAGGTACGAAATGGCCCTTTAGGGACCCAACACAAAGTGTGAAGCCCCATCTGAGTGACTGAAGAGCTTCCATTCAGCTTCACCATTCCTGGCAATAAGCTAAGATAGCCAAAATTTCTGTTGCTTCTTCTAGGTCATAGCTAGAGACACCACAGTACTCCTTCTCTCCAAAACACAGGAAGACAGCACAGGAAACAAGCATTTAATGAGGCCAAAGAGTACCCATCCCACATTATCGAATTAGTCCCTCTGAAACACCGTGCCAGAGGATTATTAATAAACGATAAAAATACTGAGGGGGGACAAACCACTGCTGAATGCACACCGATCTTGCACACGTTAACCAAGACACAGAGGGTTCAACAGAAGCCAGTTCAAGTTCTTCTTAAATAACTACTACGTGCAGACACTTGGCTGTGCTGAGGTCTGTAAGACGTGTAGGAGACTCTGTTTGAGAGGATGGTAATCTAAATGGGGAAAGGGGGAGAAAACATGCTCTTTTATTCAAGAGTTTTAAAAAAAATGCAGGGCGCCTGGGTGGCTCAGTGGGTTAAAGCCTCTGCCTTCGGCTCAGGTCATGATCTCAGGGTCCTGGGATCGAGGCCCACATCGGGCTCTCTGCCCAGCAGGGAGCCTGCTTCCCCTTCTCCCTCTGCCTGCCTCTCTGCCTACTTGTGATCTCTCTGTCAGATAAATAAATAAAATCTTTCATTAAAAAATGCAGCAACATACCAGGGGAGGCTGAGGCAAAATAGCTGCTTCTAACAAAAAGGTAGCAAAAAAGGGAGAGAGAAGTGTCAGGGGAGCCGTCTTCAAGAAGACAGACAACTAGAGACTTGCGAATAGAAGAAATGGAAGGAAGCAACAAACACATCCTGCATGGAAAAGCAGAAGGCTGAGTAGAAGGGGTCCTGTAAGCAAGAGGCTCACGGGGAAAATGTCTTCAAGTCATACGGGCATGGGGAAAAGGGCTAGACTTCACAGTTACCGCAAATGGCAATGGTGAGCCCCATTCGAGGAGGAGGAAGGTAGACACAAACCTCAGGGACTGCCCCCTAGGGTGAGGGTGGACAAGGAGCCAACAGAGCACAGCTTCTGAGGTCTAGAGAGACAGTCTGTCCTCACCATGATAATGACCGTGGTCTGGTTTGGTTGACAAGGTGAAGCTGACAAAACCTCAAGGCAATGTAGGACCCTTCTTGGCATTATTTGAGGTATCCCACAGAAAAAGAAGAGGAGGCAATTCTTGGGTACCCTGTGTTCACCAATGGACAAGTGTGGGTTGGGTTGGATGTTGGCATTTTACCAGGCTGGGGCCTTATCTGACATGGGTTCCATGTTGGCAGTGGGTAGCCCAGGGTTAGCAGGAACGCCCCAGGAAAGTCGGCAGCCATAGGCTTCCAGCCTCAGGGTACCCATGTTAGAATTATGGGATCATAAATATCAAAGATGGGAGAGGCCTGCCAGGTGACCTCTGAGTCTTCCTCCCGCTGGGGTCCTGCAGGTAAATGCTTGGTTGGATCTGAAGTGATCCAGATACTGGAAGAAGTTCTCATCAGCTTCTCATCAACTCTGTGTGATTCAAAAACTTCCCTTGCCATAAGAAAGAAAGAAAGCAGAAAGAAATGTAAAAGAAATATTTGCAGAGAAATAGAAACAAGCAATTCCTAGACCCTTGCAGTAGTCCAGATTCTAAAGCACAAAGAAAGGCCTAATGAGACTTTAGTTAAAATACTAAAAATAAACAGTGTTTGTTTTTCATTTCTTTTTGAAAGTCTCTAAGGGGAGCCAATAAGTTAAAACTATACCTGGGGCCTGAATTATCGCACAAGAACGAGGACTGCTTAAAAATGCACCCCGTCCTTTGGGCCTGCTCCTCAGGTCACACTCTGCGAGTCGGTCAACAAACTTCTATTGCGTGCTATCATGGAGAAGGCACTGAGGACCGGGCTCTCACAGAGTCCAACCAGAAAACCCTAGTGTTCTAACTTGTGTTCCCACACTGAAAAATGCTGAGCTCCAAAAGACATGCTGTATAAAAATGTTGAAAAGGAAGACAAACCCTTTAAAAGGGTGACCTTGGGCGTGCCCTTCCCAATGGAGTTAAATGTCACTGCTCTGAGAACTTGTACTTTCTGATTTCCTGATTTTGCAGAATCCAAAGCTAGCATAACGAATTTAAAGCCTCCAGCTTCCTTCCTTTCTCCATTTCCTTAAAAACAAAAACAAAAGCCACAGACTTAGTATTTCTACTAAAATACAACTTGACAAAAAGCATCATGGATTTTTACTGTTAACATGGTTTAGGGAAAAAAATACATTTCCCTCTCTCCTGTTTTTTTGCTACAAGATTACTTTTTTAAATTTCAGTGAGACACTAAATCCTGCCCCTGCAATATTTAGTCCATAAGCATACGCACCATTTTAGGCCACTTATGTTTTTAATTGCTGATCTGTGTTTCTCAGTTATCTCTCTCACTCGTAACATGGCGACTGTCGGAATCAGGAGGGAAATTCCCACGTGGGTTCCTACACTCTCCTCAGGTTTTCCCATCCACACCTTCAGGGATGACAGCCTAAACTTTACAACATCCTCCATCTCCACTGTCACCTCAGACTCCCTTTTGTTTGTATTCCAGAGGCAGGGAGGTGAAGGGACATTATCCCCTCCATCCTACCCACGAGGAAGGACAGGCTCTTTGAGCTGTCCTGTGTAGCCACATGTGGCTCGAGCCCTTAAAATGACGTGCTGGGGGTGCCTGGGGGGCTCAGTCGGTTAAGTGTCTGCCTTTGGCTCAGGTCATGATCTCGGGGTGCTGGGATCAAGCCCCATGTTGGTTTCCCTGCTCAGTGGGGAGTCTGTTTCTCCCTCTGCCTCTCCCCTGCTTGTGTTCTCTCTCCCAAATAAAGAAAATCTTAAAAGATAAAATAAAATAAAATAAAATAAAATAAAATAAAATAAAATAAAATAAAATAAAATAAAATGACGTGTTGTACATGTTGAACGTACATCAAAAACGTGGTATGGAAAAAGAATGTGAAGTGCCTCAGTAATAATTTTTATATTGATTATATGTTGAAATTATAGTATCGTAGATAAACTGGGTTAAATAAAATACATTATTAAAAATAATCTGCTAGTGTCTTTTACTTCTTTTTTAAGGTAGCTCCTAGAAAATTTCAAAAGAGCTCTATGGCTCACATCATACTTTTGCTGGACAGCGTCGTCCTACATGGATTGATGCAAAGACATCTAGAGGGCCCAGGAGATAGACCTGGGCCAAATCCACTGCTCCTATTGCATTTGGGGGGCACAGAGTTTCCCAGGGCTTGAGGAATTGGGGAGAGCACTGCATACAGAGGAGAAATGGTCTGCTCTGTGCCCGGGAACGAGGGGAAGAGTGCTGCCTGTCCAGCTGTGTGCATGGCCGAGCAGTGCTCCAGTCCTCATGGCAGCAGGGGGAAGAGGGTACAAGGACCCCAAGGAGGGCCGGGCCCCCACAGCCTGGACGGGAGCCTGTACAGGAGTGGCTGGGGGTCCTCGGCCTGGTGGTTGGGCCAGTGAAGGAGGCAGGGTGCGCCCACCTCCAACAGGCACTCCCTTCCGGACCCAAGTCCTGTCCCTTCCTCCCATCCCTTTTCTACACAGTAGAGAATTATTTTAAAATGCATATCAGATGAAGTCAAACCCCCTGCAAAAAATCCTCCAATCAATTCCTTTGCACTCAGAATAACATGCAAACTCTCCAAGGGTTCTACCCTCCTTTCTGTCTCCATCCTCTATCACCATCCACACGGCCTGGCCTTTAGAGCTATTCCCGGGGCCAGGGACACCGTCACCCTGATCTCCTCCAGGCTGGTTCCTCGTCACTCCTACCCCCTCCCCCAACAGCCGCAGAGTCTGCCCACCTAAAGTCACCCTGGCCACTAGCATGCCACCTTCCGGTCATCTGCCCAGCACGTCATTACTGTCTGGGGCTGTCTGATTGGTTCACTGTCTCCCCCCAGTACAGAGTGATGTCCCCGACGGCAGCCCCTGGACCGCCTGGTTTTCGGCCCGGCCTCAGATCCGAGGACAGTGGCCAGCCCCCAGAAGGCAATCCAGATGACAGCTGAGAGAAGAGACGGAAGAACCCGCGTGGTGGCCCCAGCAGGGCATGGTGACTGGGGACCAACAGCGTGCATGGAGTGCAGCTCATGAGGGGCTGCATGGAAGCCCCCGCCTGGGAGCTGCCAAGGTCATCTGCATTTCAGAGGAAATGGAGGAGTCCAGTGCACACAGGGCCTGGGGAGGACTGGGGTTCAACTCGGGGTCTGGCTCGGAGGTAGCTCCCCCCTCCCTCCACTGTCGCCATATCTAGCTGGTCTGCTCTGGCCCTTCCCTCAGGACCTGGAAGACGCAGCCCGGCTAAGTCTCCTTAACCCTCCTCCTGCCGCAGGTGCTCTGGGTACCTTCCTCCACAAGCCCTCATGGGACACAAAGGGCAGGGGGCTGGGGTCGGCGGTGCGATGGCCCCTCCTCCCCACCCGCTCAGGGACTTGGTGAATAGGGCCCCTCTCGGACAAGTGAGTCTTCACCCCTGAGTCAAGGAGAGCCTCACCTCATGCTGACCCCAGGGGTTGCACAGGCTGTACAGGGGGAGGAAGCTCTCATGTGGGATGCCACCCCCTTTCACAGCCTTCCGGCATCACTTTCTTTTCATCCCGCTTTCCTTCAGTCAGGTAGGCCCAGGCCGTTCCCACTGTCCATCCCTTGGCATCACCCCTACTTTTGTGACAGTGTGCCCTGTGCATGGGACAACTTTAGGAGCCTGTGCACCCTCTATGCCTCCTGCTCGTGCCCACCCCTCCCCCACCCCGCTCAGAGTCCTGGAGGGCCCCCACGGAGGCCCCCTGATTGGGCAGCCCCTGCACACAGCACCCCTCCTCCCCCCATTATCCTTAGCTGCAGGCTGTCTCCCCCTGGACTGTTTACACAGCTGCAGAATGAAGGGACTTTCATTTCTCCCCCCCCCCCACCGCCAACCCCCAGCTCAGGGTTAATGTATGTGTATTTCCGGCTCCCTACAACTTGGGGCAATGAGAATGCTAACCCAACCCAGTCTCCTGTAAATAGTCCACATGCTGATAATGGTACTTTCTGGGGATGGAAAGTGTGCAGAACGGCTTCCTTACAGCCAACGATCTCGCAGGCGCCTACACAGGCTCCGTGTAGCCTTGCTGCAGCCTGAGGCAGAGCGGCTGTCCCACACCAGGAAAACCCCTAACTTTAGGAACCGAGAGGTGGTCATCCTGCACACCTCCAGGTGAACCAGGTTCCCACCAGGAACCAGAGATGGACATCCTTGATTTGGGGATGGTAAGGTCCAAGGCTTGACCAACTACTATGGGCAAGTTGCAAGAAAAATAAAATCCCCACCAGACAAGCTATCCAGTTCTAATAAATAGCTAAGAATTAGAAGTAAAGACCCTGAAAGTATTTTAGGCCTCGCCATCCTAAGAATTTCCCCAAACAATCTAAGATGGGAGAAACAACCAGACACAAAAAGCACCACTTACTAGCCTATGACTAAGCCTGGAAGGGCGGCTTCACCAGCTAATGTGGATTGTACAAGACCAGAGTTCTAATAAAAGAACTCCAGATAGTGACTTGAGGTCTGCAGAATAACATATAGGATGAAGCTGGTGCTCCAATGCCCTCCATGGTGGTGGTCAGGTATAGGGAATAAAGGACAGGGAAGGGCGCCTGGGTGACTCAGTTGGTTAAGCGATTGCCTTCAACTCAGGTCATGATCCCGGAGTCCCAGGATCGAGTCCCGCATGGGGCTCCCAGCTCCACCGGGAGTCTGCTTCTCCCTCTGACCTTCTCCTCTCTCGTGCTTTCTCTCTCTCTCTCAAATAAATAAATAAAATCTTAAAAATAAGTAAATAAAGGACAGGGAAATTGCAGTCACTGTGGCAGTCCCCTGCAGTCCCTCTTCTCCTTCCCACACCCTCGCTCCATAATTCCTGGAAAGTCATGGAGACTTTGAGGCTTCTGTCTCTAAAGGAGGAACTGTCACTTTGCATCCTAACTTTCTTCAAGGAACTCAGGCTGAAGATCTTGTAGCCTCTTGTGTTCCCGCTGGCCGCCCCCCACCCGCCCAGGACGACACCCTGTCCCAGGGATAGATACGTACCACCAACAGCCCCGCCAGTATAGGCTCCCAGTATAGGGATTCTTACCGTAGGAACCAAGGGTCACTTTCCTTTTCCAGAATGAAAAATTGTCCTTTGCAAGAGATTACCTGACTTGTCTAATGGGGTGCTGCTGGCCCAGCACCTGCCTGTCTCTTGACACACTTCCTCTTGAAACACTCACTCTTAAACCCTGGGCTCCAGGGACAGCAGTATGTCTATGCCATGTCCATGCCCGAGGCTTCCAACCACACACACACACGCACACACACAACCTAGGAGAGGAGTCCTCGGGGTCTGACCCAGGTCAGAGGCCCCTCTGCAAGGAAACCTGGGATGACAGACCCGATTCTGTCTGTGAGGTCGTCATAGGGTCCCAGACAACTACAATGACCCAAGTTAGCTCAGAGCAAAGTATGGAGCCCAGAAAAAGTCTGCTTATATGCAGTGAGGGTCACAGGGACTAAAACAGTCACTGATACAGACGGGCCTGAGCTGACGAATCACTTTGGGGTTTCTAAAGTCATTTTGGCCTGACCTGTCAGGTTGTTATACCGCCGAGTTCTTGTTTTTATCATCACCAAAAAGGGGCATGGTTTACCCTTGCCCTTGAGATCCTAGTGCCTTGGCTAACGGAGACCCTTATGGCTGTAAGGCTTGAACACATCATCTCAGCAGAACTCCTCAAGGGTCTCGGTTGCGTGCGGGGCATTAGCTCCATGGTAGAGATAGAGAAATGTGCCCACGGCCGCACCACAGTGACTCCCGATATACGGACCTGCCCGTTTTCCACACTGCCTCTTAGGAACTATACTCCCAGGCATCTCCAGAGAGTGATGAGAAACCAATCCCGCCACACACAGCTGAGCTCTTCGTAGTAGAATAAGGAAGAAGCATGGGAGAGAGTTGGGGAGGACAGGCAGGATCTATACGTAAATTAAAGTCATAACATCCAAGCGCTTTGGACTAATATTGGTGTGCTATTTCTACTTAGTGCGAATCCAGGCTTAAACTAAAGGAAAATAAAAATAACTTTGACAGCCATTTCCTTGCTTTCTTTCTCCACCCAAGAGGCACCAGTGGTTAACAGTATGGTGGCAACAAGTGGGTCAAAGGTCAGCCCCTCAGCCAGCACTGGTTTCCACGGAGACGGGGGCTATTCATCCAGCACACAGAGCCTCTTCACAGTCACTTACACACAATTGAGCTATTACTGAGAGCCCAGGAGAGCGGTGTCTGGAGCCAGTGCACTAGACAGGGCAGAGTTTAATGGAGCTGATTAAATGGCAGTTGGGGAATTATTCCAGAGCAGGATTTGGGAATGCCCTTCAGAAACAAGTTAAATCCCCAGGTCTCATCCCATTCCCAACACTCCTCCCTTGCACTAGAATAATGCCGGTGTACACATGCTCGCTCACCTCACCCTTCTTCCCCCACGTCCCAAGTTGAGGGGGTAAACTCTCGTTTCGAGATTCCTGGACTCCTGGCATCTGTATCATTTGCTCCGCACTGCGGTGCCTTTGTGACTTAAAAAGATATCAAGCCAAAAATAAAGAGTGAAAATTTAAGCAGACCATCTATTTCAGGCATAAAATAAATTCCAGTGGATGGTGAATGTGGTTTAAAACCAGTACTTCTTACAGATGGGAGATTCTCTGGCATTTTTTGGGAATACTTGAAATCTCTTTTTTTGAAAGAAGGGGCACATTCCTTCCAAAGTTGCACTGCCATCTGTAATTGATCAGACATTCTACCAAAATTCCTGCAGCCTTTGAAATCAGGGTAGAACATGAGAGGTATAAAGTAAAATCAATAGAAAAACAGTAAGTCTTATTAAAAGTTTATTCTCTCACAGGAAAATGTTACGTGCATGTTTTATACATAACCACCCCAAACCTGAAAGAATCCGAATGTCCTTCAACAGGTGAACGGATCCGCAGACACCGGCTCATCCATACGATGGAATGACTAACAGGTAATGAACAGGAACTACGTGAGCAGCAACATGAATGAATCTCAGATACATTTTATTTTTCAAAAAGATTTTATCTGGGGCGCCTGGGTGGCTCAGTCGTTAAACGCCTGCCTTCGGCTCAGGTGGACTGAGCCCTGCTCAGCAGGAGGACTGCTTCTCCCTCTCCTGCGCCCCCTGCTTGTGTTCCCTCTCTTGCTGTCTCCATCTCTGTCAAATAAATAAAAACTTAAAAAAAAAAAGATTTTATCTATTTGAGAGAGAGAGAGAGAGAGAGTGAGAGTGTGTATGTGGGAGGCAGGGGTGGGGGGAAAGGACAGAGAGTGTCTCAAGCAGACTCCCTGCTGAGCACAGAGTGGGGCTCGATCTCCAGACCCTGAGATGAAGTCAAAAGTTGGACGCTTAACTGAACGAGCCACCCGGGTGCCCCTCAAATACATTTTACTATGTAAATGAAGCCAAATTCAAAAGGCTTACACACTGTATGAATCCACCTACGTGTCATTCTGGAAAAGGCAAAAATATAGACCCAGAAACCAGATCACTGGTTGCCAGAGTTTGAGACTAACAGTAGGGAAGGTACTGACTGAACAGGGAAGCCAAAGGGGACTCGGGGGCTGGGGTGGACTTGTTCTAGATTGTGAGTGTGGTGGTACAATTTGCTAAAACCTATAGAAATGTATTCTACAAAGAGTGAATTTTATGGTATGTAAAAAAAAAAAAAAAAAGCAAGGGGGATGTCTAAATTTGGTCCTTTAGACAACAGGCAAGAAAACAGTGTGCTGACTCTGCAGGCCAGGATAAAATACTGAATCCGCTTAGTTCCCCTAAATTATACTGGGCAAGCTGTCAGTGCAGCCCACTCTTTTAAATCTGTTGCTGTGATCTCTAACCAGGTTGAGATAAAGATGAAAAATTCAAGAACTGAAGCACTGGATGGATAACAACTACTCTAATGACACCCACGACTGGGTGGGGAACATCAATATTTCTATTTTCTGAGACGTTGTTCTTTGTGAGTATGAAAACAGAGGAAAAAATAGTGGAGATTTTCCTCAATGAGTAGGAGAGAGAATAGTGGAAAGAAGGCTGAAAAGACAGCAGTTATGATCAAGTGGGTTCATGACCATACGCTGAACAAGAATGAGCAAATTCAAGGTCTTCATGCTAAGGGTGAACGCAACCTCACAGAGGCCATCCAGACCTGGAGGCAGAGACATACAGATGTCTACCCATATCTTCCCTGGAATGCGAGCTTCACCCGAACACTCAGATCACTCCTGTGGCCCGTGTCCAGAGCAATACGGCACCCACAGGAGGTACGCAGTCAGTACTGATTGAGTAATGAATACCTGAAGGCAGAAGCTCAGAGGAGAAAATCTGATTCAAGAGAAATGGCTTAGAATTACATGGAAGATTTATACATATCATTTGCTCAAGCTCAGTATTATGAAGCATTCTGAGATTTAAAAATAACACTTGTAAAACCAACACTTAAAACAAAAAACAAAACCACAATAAGCCTCAAAACAAAAGAGGGCAGGCCAGAAGGAATGGCACGGGAGCCTTAATTCTCCAGCTCCGAGCTGCTCATCCCAGGCACACGGGCCATGTCGGCTGCTGCTCAGGAGGCTGCCTGGCTGGTTCTGGAGAGAACACAATGAAGGCACCTAAGGATCTCAACAGGGCGACGATGACAAATGATAGCTAACTTGTCTACTGTCTTTCAACGTCCAGGCACTGTTCTAAGTAGTGGGCTAATAGTAACTCACTTTAACCCTCACAACCAACACCAGAGGGGGGCTGTTGGAGTACCACCGTACACGTGATAAAACGGGCACAGTGACTGGCCCAGGGCAGGGTCTGAACCTCTTCTGACCTGAGGATCCACACACAAAACCCCTACACCATTCTGGGAGAACCGGGCAAACCCATGAAGACAACAGTTAACAGAGATGAAGTACTACAACCACAGACATCCCATCACCAAGGGCGTGGAAGTGGATATGACTGAACTGACAGCTATATGTGACCATAATGCGGGGGGGGGGGGGGGTGNATTAACTCTGCTCCACAGGAGCCGGAAACAGGAAGCTCCTTCAATGGCTGACATCCTCCAACCGTGCCCAGGGAACGGTGTTCTGCTCTTGGATACACCTCCTCCCAGGAGGTCCAGGTTGGAGCAGCAGGCTGAGGACATTCAAAACTATATTTTCTAGAGATGTTCAGTGTGACAAGAAGACAACAGGAGAAGGCTGTCTTCTGAAGAGTGAAGTCCACGTCTTCACATGGACGAGGAGGAATTCAATTTACTCTGGGCTGCCCCCATCACTGCAGGTGTCTAGGGAGAGGCCAGACAACAAATTGTTGGACCAGATAGCCCTGTGATCTCAGCCAGTGATTAATTATTCTCAGATGCGAAGGGATTCTCAGGTCTCCAAGAGCAATTTAGGAATGGAAAAACCCACTTCCAGCTCAAAGAAGAAATACAAACAAGGCTGCTGGGAGGAAGCACCGGCCAGCCGAGAAGAGATGCTCTTCTGTGGCGGGGCCAAGACTGCAACCCTGGGGCCCAGGGCATCCTAACAGACCCGATCTCCCCAGGGCACTGACCATCAGTTATCAGCGAGAGCTGTTCCTTCCCGCTAGCTTAGCAACCTCGTCCATCAACAAGATTCCTGCAGAGTTTCAAAGTATTTTCAACGTACCCTATAATGTTTCTGGGAACATTTATATGTTCTTCCCCCCTGAAGAGAGCATTAATCCCAAGGGAACCGACATTTCAAAAGTCAAGGGATCCATCCAAGCTTAGACTACGTTTTGGAAAGCTTAAAACATTTGTTCCTTTACCACAAACTAACAGCTAATTAAAAGGCTATATCCACCCATCCCCTCAGGCTTTTCCTCTGGCAACACGATCAGGCCAACTGTACACTGCGTAGGGCCAAGGAAAAACAGTGAAAACTTGAAGCTATTCCCCCCCCCTTTTTTTTTAAGGACTCTGCACCACAAACATGAGAGTGCCGTAAAATGGGATGTGGAAGAAGTGGGGACTCTACGGTAGCCCTAGGTGTAAACTGGTTCAGCCCACTGCAAGGAAATTTGGCAACAAAGAGCTCTGAAAATGTTCCTAGCTTTTTACTTAATGAGCCGGTGTCTGGGAATCTTCTCTAGGGTAATAATCCTAAACTCAGAAAAAGCTTTGTATGTAACAGAGAGACACTACATTATTATTTGTGAGAGTGAAATACCAGAAAAACCCAAATTTCTAAAAATAGGGGAATGGTTAAGTGTGTCGATTGAAGATAACATTTAGGGTAGAAGGTTACGTGAAAAAAGCAAAACTCCAAATTACACTTCAGGATGAAGACAGTGACGTTTGAAAAAAAAAAAAGTACAGAACTTGCACACCACAAGAAAGGTCAGCCAGAAATTGGACCAATGTATTCGAATGGTTATGTTTGGGTGACAGGATTATTAAGTGACACTTAAAAGTCAGGGGGGCTGGGTGGCAGAGTTAGTTAAACGTCCAACTCCTGGTTTCGGCTCAGGTCGTGATCTCAGGGTCATGGGATCGAGCCCCAAGGAGGGCTCTGGGCTCAGTGTGGAGTGTGCTCAAGACTCTCAATCTCTCCCTCCACCCCTGCCTTTCCAAAATAAACAAATAAATCTAAAAAAAATTAAAAAAGGTAAAAAAGAAAACTTCCCTCTATCTCCAAGTTTTCTTTAATACACATGCTTCTCCCTTTCTCTCTTCCAATAGCTCAATGAACACAGGGAATATTCTCCCTGATTTTGCTTCTCCCAGGACTGGGGTGAATCTTCCCTTTCCTTTCAATAATGAACAGCCCCACATAAACATACATGCATGCAGATGTTTCCATCTATCTGTTCCTTTCTTTCTTCTGCCCAATTGGGGTTGTATCACTTTTTCAAGACCTCCTCAGTTTCCTTCAAAACAAAGGCCCTAATTTCTAAGAACTGTTACCTCAGCAGACCGTATTGCAACATCCCCTTCCTTGCTTTCTTTAAATTCAAACCATGAGGAATTCCCTGGGGACCCCCAGGCATACCTTGAAGGGAGCCCAGACCCACTCCTCCCCTCCCTTCCTTCAAGGCTGCCTGCCCTAGGAACCAGGCTATGTTCCACACCTGCCTAGGTGGCCTTCCCCAGCCAGGTCCTCAACCATAACTGGACACTAACTACTCTCCCTCACTTGAAATGTAGTCCCTCCAGGCTGGGGACCCAATCTTGTTTTATATCTCAGTCCCTAAGACATGCCCAGACACCTAGGAGCTGCTCAATGATTACGGAATAAAAAATAAATATCCAAACACCACCAAACTGTTTATGTCTGATTCGAAACCAATCAAATATCTAACTATTCATTGAGAAACTTCCCAATGAAGACAAATTCCAAGAACCCAAAACCTGAAAATGAGGATGGGAAATAAGACACAGCGGCATTGAAAGCTGTGGCAAACACCAGTGGAACCCATCAAAATGGTAGCAATAAAAACTAAGAGGGAAGTTTCCCCGAAAGCTAAGTTTACACAATGTAAAGGACTGACCTGTAATGTTGGGTGAATTCATTTTCTCTCTCTGTATTTTGATTATTGTTATTAAGATGTCCTTCTCAAAATGAATTTATGGAGACAGTAGAGGGTAGTTTATTTCTATTAATATCTTTACTTAGTAAAAATACAAGCTGGTATAATCTGCCAATCCCTCTTCTTCCCCAAGTTTTCTGAAATTTGAATGGTCCAAGAGACCCAGAAGTGGGGTCCAGGTGGCCAATGGCTCTCAATAGTTTATGGGAAGAACAGATCCCCAATGCCTCGGGGTGACACTATTTGAGTTGAGTCCTAGGGGTGGGTCTGATTTTGTAAGCAGAGAGGAGATCAAACCAGTAATGAAAGCTGAAAGTACACCGGCACGGGGCCAAGAGGAATCCAAAGATGTTCAGGAGGCAAGTTTTTGTAGTTAGCTCTTATAAGGCAGACACTAGAAAAACAGTAAAACCGCTTAGGAGAGAGAAAATGCAGCACTGACTCACTCTGGGACCAAATGCTTGTCTTGTCCCAGGCACTTTTTGCACATTTCCCTCCCACTTCCGCCTATCTCAAAGCCCCCTGTCTTGCAGAGGACACCATGCACTTGTTTCAGGGTAAGAAAGTGGCAGAGGTGGTATGTGAACCGAAGTCCGCTTTCTGCTCACCGCCCCAGAATTGAGAGGCTGTGTTCATTCTACAGTCGGCACAGAAGCTTCAGAGGTTTGCTAGCAGGTTAGTGAGACAAGAAAGTGGTGCAGCACCAGGTTTAAAAACAATGAAAACGAAGAGAAAAGGGAAGAGCCAGAGTCGGTTCTGATTGGAGAACAGCTTCAGAGACTCGACAGGACCTGGGGACCGAATGATGACTATGGAACACGAGGGAAGGAGGAACTGAGGACACCGACTCAGGATGATCAGGAGAATGGGAACGAAGGAGAACAGAGAAGTTGGGAAGACAAACTCTTAGTCTTAGATTCCCACCAAAATCTGGAAGTGGCGCTGACATGAAGAAGGACAGTGGAGCACAGAGGTTAAGAACCCTGACTCCAGGGCTGCCTGCCTTCAAATCCTGCCCTTGCCTTACAAATAGGCAACCTTAGGAAAGTAATTGATCTGTGCTTTGGTAGCATCAAGTGTCAAACAGAGACAGACCAGCACACACCTCGCAGGGGATTGCTTTGAGGACTAAAAGCTATGTTAGTTGCAAAGAATTAGAAAGTGCAGGCCACGCTGGGTTAAACTGCACTCTGCCACATCTCTATGTCAGTGGTGGTCCCCTGTGCTCTCTTTTCTGGTTTGGCTTCCTTTTTCTCCCTCCTCACTATTCTCAGCACACCTACATCCAGTTAGGAGCCGGGCAAGCCCACACCCTCACATCTGCTTCTTGGAGACCCTCCTGCAGCTCTCTTGACCAGGCCCTCCCTGCCCTCCCTCCCTGTTGGCTGGACCTGAGGGGTCCTGCTCAAACACTCAACTTTCCAGCAAGCACTTCAATCCTATCTTGGATTCTTCCAGGTGAATACAAAGGAAATATTTAAAACTTTTTATTTTGGTAATTTTCGGGCGCCTGGGTGGCTCAGTGGGTTAAAGCCTCTGCTTTCGGCTCAGGTCATGATCTCAGGGTCCTGGGATCGAGGCCCGCATCGGGCTCTCTGCTCGGCGGGGAGCCTGCTTCCCCCTCTCTCTCTGCCTGCCCCTCTGCTTCCTTGTGATCTCTCTCCCTCTGTGAAATAAAATAAAATCTTGGTAATTTTCAAACATACACGGAAGTGGAAGAATTCAGTGAAGCTGGTTAAACCATCACTCGTGTTCCATGGCTAGCTCATGGCCAACCTTGGGTCATCTATCCCCCATCTACTTCCTGTGGACCCCACCCTGAACCCCAAACTATAGGGTATCATTTCATTGGTAGGTGTGTATCTCTAGAAGACAGAAAACTTTAAAATTCCTATAAGATGATTATCGTGTTTTAAAGATTTATCAATAATTCTCTAATATTATGAAATACCTAGCTATGCTTTTAGTCTGTCCTGATTGTCCTATAAATTATTTTTTCCCCTACAGTTTATTTCAGTCAGGACCCAAATGTGGCATGTACCACAATAGCTAAAGGATAGCTCTTTCTTTTTTTAGCATTTAATCTTTTTTAGACCTTTAGTCCTTCGGGGGGCTGGCGGGGGGGGGGGTCCTCTCACTTTCCGTCTTTCTCTCTGTATCATCTGTATTAGAAACCAGGTTATTGGTTCTGCAGAGTTTTCTACAGTCTGAACTTTGCTGTACATACCCTCATGTCATTTAACATGTTTCTCAGAACCATGTATTTCTTATCAACTAGTAATTAGACTGAGAAGCTTGATCAGATTCAGGTGGACTGTTGGTTTAGTTTATTTGGGGGAGAAGAAACAGAACTATTTCTTCTTGATTTATGAGCTGGGAAACTTCTGTAAAGAAAAACTTTCCTGACTACTATTTGGTGGTCCAGTGACAGAGAATATATAACATAGGCAAGACAAATGTCTCATCCTTTCCCTGTATTTATTAGTTTTTAAATAATGACTTAGCTCCCTGTTGTCCTCCAAAAGTGACCAGTGTTGCTGTTCACTTGGTTTGGGATGGGTTTTTTGGGTTTTGTGTGTGTGTGTGTGTTTTTTGTGAGAGTCATTGTGAACTTAAGGGTTTAAATAAATATGTTGTTACTGATGCTCAAATTATTTCATCTTTGTCTTCTTCAGCTTGGCTTCTGGGTCTTTTTGACCTAGTAGTACTAGTACCTGAATCCCTAACAGTGGACCAGGATACCCAAGTCTCTAGGGCTCTTTAACAGCTTTCTCACGTTCTTACACCATGTTCTGGGTTCACCTTGTACAACAAATCATCTCTTTCTCCTATGGGCCCTGTTTTAAGGGGGAAATGATATTAAGTGAACAGCATCTGAGCACTAGAGTTGTTCACTGCTGCTGAGATAATTGTTCCTAGGCCTTTTCAGTGGACAGAGTTAGGAAAGATATTTTTTTTTTAAGATTTTATTTATTTATTTGACAGAGAGAGAGAGAGAGAGAGAGAGAGAGAGAGATCACAAGTAGTCAGAAAGGCAGGCAGAGAGAGAGGAGGAAGCAGGCTCCCTGCCGAGCAGAGAGCCCGATGTGGGCCTCGATCCTAGGACCCTGAGATCATGACCTGAGCCGAAGGCAGAGGCTTTAACCCACTGAGCCACCCAGGCGCCCCAGGAAAGATATTTTTTATTTATTTTTAAGATTTATTTATATGAGAGAGAGAGAGCAGATGAGAGGGAACACAAGCAGGGGGAGTGGGCGGGGGGAGAGAAGCAGGCTTCCTGCTGAGCAGGGAGCCCGATGTGGGGCTCGATCCCAGGACCCTGGCATCATGACCTGAGCCGAAGGGAGACACTTAAGGACTGAGCCACCCAGGCGACCCTAAGCATCTGAGTTTATACTGGTCCTTCCAATCTGCATTCAGGACTCAGATCTTCTTAGCCTCCTTTCCTCCACACTGAAAATTCTTATTCTCAGTAACTCCAACATAATTACTCATTTACTCCTTAATACATACAGGACACAACAGACTCAGAATAACAACACCAACCAACACCCACTAACACGGTGAATAAAAACAGGGTGAGATTTTTGCTTCTGGCCCTTCTTTTGGTCCTTATTTTACATTCACTAGGGATAGAGAAATAATTGTGTTTGTATAACTGGGTTCTGCCTAGGTCTGCTGATTTCCAGTCTGGCTCTGTCCTTGGGACTTAAGCCTGCCCAGCTTTTAATCGAAGGTGTGACATCCTGCCTACTCTTTGTCAGCTCTACCCCAGAAGCTGGACCCAGTGCAAACCAGAGAAGCCCAAACCACAGCAGAAATCAGACTTTAGTGTTCGCTGCTCTAGGAACTCCACACACTCAGACATGCTTAGATCCAGGTTGCAAAGAAGCCTGAATGTGCCTTGCTCTTTTGACACTGATTTGGGTGGAATGCTGTTCCCCATGGGGGCCAGGTCTAAAGCGGACTGGTCTCCCTGCAGTCCTGTTCACTCCTATCTAGCTCTGGGAACCAGTAAAATGCCAGGATGCATCTGACAGGTGTCTATCAGAGAGAAGTATTTATTCAAATATCTATTCATATCTGCCCATTTTTAATTTGGATTTTTTTTTACTAGTGAGCCATAGGAATTATCAGATATACAATTTGCAAGTATTTTCTCCCATTTAGTAAGTTGCCTTTTCATTTTGTTGGTTTCCTCTGCAGTGCAGAAATGTTTTAGTAGTATTTTATTTATTGACTTATTTATTTTCCTTTTGTTGCTTTTGCTTTTGCTGTCAGATTCAAAAAGTCATCACCAAGACCTGTGTCAAAGAGCTTACAGCCTATGTTTTCTTCCAGGAATTTTCTGGGTTTGGGTTTACATTCAAGTCTTTGATCCACTTTGAGTTAATTTTGGGGTATGGTATAAGATAATGGGTCCAGTTTCATTCTTTTTGCATGTGGCTGTCCACTTTTCTGAACACCATTTATCAAAGAGACTGCCCTTTCCCTGCTGTAAATTCTTGGATCCTTTTTCATAAATTAATTGACCATATATAGATGGTTTATTTCTGGATTCTTTATTTTGTTCCACTGATCTATTTCTGTTTCTATGCCATACCGTACTGTCAATTATTATAGCTTTGTAATATAGCTTGAAATCAGGGAGCAGGATGTCTCCAGATCTTTCTCTTTGTTCTTTCTCAATGTTGCGTTGGCTATTTGGGGTTTATTAAACAAATTTAAGGATTATTTGTTCTATTTCTAAAATGCTGTTGGAATCATCATAGAAATTACACTGAATTTGCAGATTACTTTGGGTAGTGTGCACATTTAAAAAATACTGATTCTTTCAATCCATGAGCACAGAATATATTTCCATTTATTTGTGCCTTCTTCAATTTCTTTCATTCATGTCTTGTAGTTTTCTGCATACAGGTCCTTTCACCCCCTTGGTTAAATTTATTCTTAGGTATTTTATTCTTTTCAATGCAGCCGTATATGAAATTAAAATTTTTTTCTGATAGTTCATTACTGGTACATAGAAATGCAGACATATATTTACGCATTGATTTTACTGAATTGTTTATTAGTTCTAACAGTTTTTGATGGAATCTTTAGGGTTTTCTATATATAATGTCATGTGCAAATATAACAGTTTTATTTCTCCCTTTCCAATTTAGATTCCTTTTATTCCTTCGGTCTTGCCTAACTAAATGCTCTGGCTAGAACTTCTAATACTATGTTGAATAAAGGTGATGAGAGTGGACATCCTTGTCTTGCTCCTGATCTCAGAAGAAACACTTTCAGCTTTTCACCATTCAGTATAATGTTAGGTGTGGGTTTGTCATATATGGCCTTTATTATGTTGAGGTATGTCCCCCTATACCCAGAGAGGTTTTTTATAAAATCATAAATGGATAGCAAATTTTGTTAAATGCTTTTTATCTCTTATTTTGTTAATCCAGCATATCGCACGGACTGATTTGCAAATGTTGAACCATCCTTGCATTCCTGGAATAAATCCCACTTGATCCACAGTGTGTGATTCTTTTAATGTATTGTTGAATTCGGTTTGCTAACATTTTCTTGAGGATTTTTGCATCTATGTTCATCAGGAATACTGGCCTATAATTTTCTTTTCTTGTGATGCCCTTGTCTAGTATCTGGGTTTTATTTTTTAAATTTTGTTTTGTTTTTTTAAGATTTTTTTATTTATTTAATTGACAGAGAGAGAGATTACAAGTAGGCAGAGAGGCAGTTAGAGAGAGAGGGGGAAGGAAGCAGGCTCCCTGCCGAGCAGAGAGCCTGATGTGGGCCTCGATCCCAGGACCCTGAGATCATGACCTGAGCCGAAGGCAGAGGCTTTAACCCACTGAGCCACCCAGGCACCCCTGCAATTCACCTTCTGAATGAAGATGGTTAGCCTCTGAAAACTCCTGGTCAATCACCTGCAGTCTAGGGACAATGGGGCTGTGAGGAAGAAGACAGCTCTTTCTGCCCACCCCAGGGAGCTTCCAGTCACTGCGCAGTGAGAAGGTAGGCTACTGGGCCCCAGGCTACTCCAAGAGCCATGCTGGATGTTCTCCTGCAAGGCCAGGCTGGAACACCTCCTCACCAGGACCTTCCCCCATGCCTCCAGGCTTGAGTACTCCTTTTTCAGGTCCTCCAGGTAAGGTTCCACTCTGTTTTGCCAGCCACTTGTCACATGCATTGTAAAGACTGGTTTTCCTGTTTGTTCCCCGCATGTTAAGCTCCCGAGGGCCAGGACCCTATCATATTCTACTTGGTAACCACAGAAGGTGTTCAGTAATTGTTAAATGGATGGACGGATGCGTGCACACCAGGCATTCTTCCAAGACAGGCCGGCAGGGAGGAAGGGGGTTGGTAATGTTGGCCTGATTAATTTCACAGCATGTACGCATTCTAGAAGCAAAAGAAAACATGGAAAATGTGGATTGGTGGTGTTTGTTTTGTTTTGCTTTGTTTTGAGGGAAAATGAAGAGGGTAGGACGGTCTGAGTTAACATCACTAACCACTCACTGAAAGTTGTTTGGGATCCATCATTTGGGAAGACTCCGAGCACGGCAGGGTGCACGGTTCCCTGGATGGCAAGAGGGGCATTAGGTCTTCACGGACAACGGAAGCAGGCAAATTGCATTTCGCACAGTTACATACCTTCTCATCAGATCCCCGCTATTATTTCCGCACCAGTCCAGTAATTCGGGGGTGGGAGTGGGAGTAGATAAAAGGTGTCTGGAGCCAGGGCGAGGAGAAGGCTGGGCAGAGAGGGCCCAAACTTGCCCACACTCTGTGAGCTTCCTTTCATCCCGTTTGAATAAAATCTGCATTCCTTTTCTCGGAGGAGGGCCGCCCTGCTCCCCACCTAACAGCCCTGAATGTGGTGGACTGGGTGCCCCCCAAGCCAAGCTCCGCGAAGCAGCTGAACCCAGGCCAGCATCAGCACAGAGGAGAAAGGGAGATTGTACCCCCTGGCCCAGCTCAAACATTTCATTCTCTTCCTAGGCCTCAAAACCCTAATTTGACCACAAAAACCTGGCCTCTGGTGTTGCTGTTATGAGTATCGGATTCCTTCGGCTGAACTTGGCTGTTCACTGCCTGAACAAATTACATTAACAATACAGAGAAATGTATACAGGGCCTTAAAAACACTGCTGAGCAGGGACCAAAACAAAGACGGTGGTGTCCTAGCAACAAACCTCACCCCCCAGCAGCCTCAGGCCCTGCCAGGGATTGTAAGCCATTGAGCTCCTCTCTTCTCTGCAAACAATTAGGGACAGAGAAGTCACAATTAGAGACGGGATTTACAGCCAGAGGAGCCATCTATAAATCACAGAGCTCCCACCCCCAGCCATTCCCAGCCAGATAATCAGAGCCAGATGTTCGCCACAGCTGCTGCAACGTGGGTACCCTGTTGTCCAACTCCACCGCGCTCCTGCTCTGAGAACCGGCAGACGCTCCAGCCAGTGTGCCCTCCCAAGCCCGAGGGGGCCTCTGCGCCCCGGAGCGGGTCCACCAGCAGGAAAAGTTGGGTTACGAGGGACGGGGTTCAGTGGAGTGGCTGCAGAGGTGCCGCAGGTGCTCTCCGTGATGCAGGCGACAGTGGCAATCAGTGGTGGGGGCGCCAGCAGCATTAACGCTCACGGATCACCTGCCAAGTACTAAGCACTGAACTGAGTACTTTATAGCCACTCCCTCGCTGAAAAGCCCACAGTTCACAGATGAAGACACGGAGCCTTCGAGAGGGCAACAGTTTTCTAGAAGGTTCCCAGGGCTCCTGAGTGGGAGAGCAGCGAGTTAAAGCTGGGTCAGCTTGACCGTGATGCCCAAATAACCTCATTAAATTGTGGAACGATGGAGAGACCGATTCAGGATGTGGGGCTGGCGGTTTCCAAGTTACTACTCTTTCTTGATGGTCAAAGTTGGAAAGAGACTTATTGTATTTCTCCATAGGTGGCTGGGGTTTTCAATTTCGTGGCTGACCCACCGCAGATTTCGTAGGACCTCGGTCCACGAAACAGCAAACTCCAAGTGCGGTAAAAGCTAGACTATTCAAATGTCGCCAAGGTATTTCTCTTCATAGCCCTCCTTCTGATGCACACGTTCTTCTTCATATCCTTACTTATTTATTGAGATATACATCATGTGGACACATCTTAAATACACAGCTCAATCTATTTTTCGATATGTACCAACTCATGTAACCACCGCCAGATGCAGACAGGGAACCTTCCAGGATCCATTTCCCAAGGTTCTCACGTGTCCCCTTCCCAGTCAACATTCCTCTGCCCCCACGGTAGCCGCTGTCCTAAGCTTTATCACCATATGGAATTTTGCTTGTTTCTGAACCAGGAGAATCACACATTGTGTCTTTGGTGTAAAAACAGATCTTTTGTGCAGCTTTGGTGATTCTGGGGGTCAAAGCAAGGTTCCCAGTGCGAAATTCCTGACAATGAAAACCTAAGATAACATCACCAGTTCTGTCTGCTCCATCAGCTTTGTGAGACTATCCCACGACACCGGTAACACCTCTTCGCAGAACCCTGCTGGTGTCTAAGATGCCCTGTCCTCAAGGGCTGGACAAGCCCCTGGCCGTTGAGCTTCGAGCACGGTCGGTAACTGAATCTGGTAGTAACAAGCTGTGTTTACCCCACTTGTCACCCTCCATCCTTTACGCGCTGACAGCCACCACCTTTCACTCCTCAGGAAGGGCAGTAGGCCATGAGGATGTGGCTGAGGCCCTTCCCGGGAGGGGAAGGATTAAATGGTCTGGAATGTCTGGGCTCCAAGGGCTCTCCAGGGTCGGGCTGCTGAGGCAAAGCGCTCCCCAGTCCCCCGCACGGCCCGCCACCCCAGGAGACCCTCGGAGGGGGGCGCACTCCACTAGAGAAGAGGAGGCCACCCGCTCGTCAACCCCACACAGGAGGAGCCCCTTATTGTGTTGGGCCTTTCACTGGGAAATCTAGGCAGAAAAGCTAGATGTGGGGGGTGGGGGGAAGGATGCACGAAGTTTCAGTTCAGAGGATAAAAACAGCCAGTACCACAGAAAGGGATTCTGAGAAAGGCAGACACCCCCGGGGGGCCAGGAGGGAACTGGGCTTTTCCTTTCTTGGCTTTCCCCCCACAGCCTTGACCACCTCCCGAAGCGCAGCGCCACTCACCTTAACTCCTTGGCATGGCCCCAGTTTCACTTCCCAGGGTGGTTATTTTTAGTTGCACTGAGCACCTGTTTGTTTCCATGACTGTTTAAAATTCTAAATCTGTTGGCGTATTACGACATAGGACACTTCCAAAGGATCTAATACGATCAGCCGGAAGTGGCAGACCCTTAGGAATGCATACTCTCATCCAAGTATTTATGGCTGACACATAAATACAGTGACCCTACCTTCCAAATAAAACATCGGGGCATGGGATTTCACAAAGGATATTTTTGGAGGTGTCATCTGAATGGAGAGACAGGAGAATCACAGCATATTCTTGATTTGTGGCGATATTCTGGGGATTTGTCTGTGAGGAAGACTGTCCAACAATTTCAGAACTGGAAACTGAGGGAGACAAAGGCCACTCCCAAATTCAGCACGTTGAAGCCCAAAGCAGTTCTCCTACTGTGGCTGCTCAGGTCCCAAAAAGAATAGAGTCCATTCCCCACATCCAGCCCCTAAAAACCCTCCCTTGCCCCTGGCACACAGGACAACTGGAGATTTCTCCTTCCTTCTCTTTGTTTTCCTCTTCATCTTCTGGGCTCCCCTTGGGCCATCCCATTCCCCCCATCTCAGCCTGTGTAAAACCCCCTTTTACCACCGCCTTCCAAGACTCCTCCATTCAGACACAGTCGCTTCTGCTGGGGCACAAGTTCTGCCTTGTTCTAGTCTTGGGTGGGGGAAGCAGTTTTCTAAAGGCTGGTCGACTTCCTAAGCCTGTCACCGACGCAGGAGGGCTTTCTGACCCTTCCCACGACTCTGTCTGGACCCCACGGTGACCCTGACCACAGCCTGCTCAGCCGAGGACTGGGCACGCCCAGCCCGTGAATGACACAACCTTCCTCAGGGGCTGACGATACCGACCTGCACCCAGGCCCAAGCCTACTTGCAGCTCACACGGAAAGGTGTGAGAAAATGCTCAGCAGTAACAAGAAGACCGCATGGGTCCACAGTCACTGAAGCATCCCACTCTCCCACCTCCATGGTCTACTCTTACAGGTCCCTCGGCCCCATCTTCTCTCTCTTCCAGTTCAGGCTCTTCAGTATACAGATCCTCAGAAAACACCATCAAGACCCCAGGCACCGATGAGCCTTCTTTCCTCAGAACCACAGGTCAAACATGGGCAGGCTTCCCAGGGCCAGGCAGAACGTCGTCACACTACTAACAGTCGCCACAGTAACAATTATCGGGTGCGTCCTAGGAGGCGGCCCTGCGCCTGAGCCTTGCACATGGACTAACCCATAGGGTCGTCACGGCGAGACTATTCGGGAGGCACCGGCACTGCGGAGAGGTACACACAGGCCGGGAAACCGGCTCAAGGTCATGCCCGCTGCTGAGTGGCAGGGCTAGGGTCTGAGCCCAGCCCATCGGAGGGGATGCTGCAGACTGTTACCACACAGGAGCTTGAGCCCAGCACGGGTGCACCTCAGACAACCTCTGTATGTGTTTTTTTCTAAGAGGTGCTGGACTTTTACATGGTATTTTTTTAACTTTGTGAAATCACTGTTCCAGCCCCAGCTACGTCTGAAAGGAGACTGGGACAGTGGGCACAGATCACGCCTGCTCTCAGTAGTGCCTCCTGCATCTGACCAGGCACCGTTAGGGGAGGGCTTTCCTTCCAGACTGGAATTAGGATTTAAATGTTTGTTCTTTCAGACAGCCCTTCTCACCTTAATGAGAAGCTAGTGGAGGACAGGGAGCGGTCTTAGGAGTCATGTTTTGTGAACCCCTTTACAGCCTCATGTCCTCCCGATAGAACAGGGGAGAGACTGACCTTCGCAGAGAGTCTGCTATGTGCCAGCACTCTTCTAGACCCTTCCGGGTACCAGCTCGTTTAATCCTCACAAGGACCCCTTGAGTCCGGGAATAGCAACCTAGCCTCTTCTTTTTAAATGAATGAAGATGGTGACAGTCAGAGGGGTTTAGTCTCTGACCTAAAGTCCCAGCCTTTAGTGGCAAGGCCACACATGGAATAACTGTGGTCTGCTCTGTCTCGGTGGTTCCAGGAAGGAAAATCAATTCCTCATTAATTAATGAGGTGACTGTTTATGTTTCAAAGGCTCTTAGAAAATAATAAAGTACTTGGGTCCTTGGCTAACTAAATGCTCTGAGCTCTCAAGGCTATGTCAGCTGCCCTGAAGCCTGAACACTGAGCTAGACGTACAGGCTTATTCGACAATGTTTACCAACCCCCTACTTATGTGTGGGGGTGTCCTCAAAGTGAAGGAGCAGAGCTGTGTCCGGGAGAAGACCCATCACACCGTGAGGCAGGAGACCGTCCTGTACGGGTGAAGCCTCGTGCAGAACCCCAGACTCTACCATTCCTGAGCCGTGCCACCCCTGGGACAGTTTCCTGGCTTCTCCACACTTTGGTCTCCCTGCTTAAAAATGGGGAAGATGAGGATGGTACTCACCAGTAGTCCCTGCCTCCAGGGCTGGTGTAAGGACTATATTAGTTGAAATACACATTTAGAACCAGGTATGGCACATGGCAAGCACTCAAGAAGTGGGGTTATTGTTTAAAACCCCAAGCTCCTGCTCCTTTGTCACCCCCCATGGAAAGCAGAGGTCCTACTAGACAAGGACAAGGGGTCAGGAACAGCCCGATGAACCCAGCCCTCCCCCTCCGCACGGTCATCTGACGCTTACTTTGACGGCTTACTGAAAACTTTTCCTGCCTTGACTATGTCTCATTGTTTATGGTGGGTTTTCACTTGATCCTCTTGGGTGCTCCAGATAGACATTCTGCAAACAGTGGTTATTTTCCAGTCTTTATTGTCTTGGCTACTGTACCAATGAGACCCTGCTCTCTCCCTTCCTGGCCCTTTGCACTTCTCATCTATCTTGTCAACCTGGTAATGACCCTGAAGCAGTGCTAGAGATCCCTGCTGTCAGGAGAAATATTAGGGTGCCAGCGAGGGACTGCAGCTGTGCTAGGCCCAAGGCCTCCCCGGCAGGACAGAGAATTCCCCGGAGAAGCTGGAATGGCGATGGGGACACTCAGCGTGTACGGGGAAAGAGCAGGCAGGAGAGGAGGCCCAGGAGGCAAGGAAGAGGCAGAGCTGAGGTTACTATAATGAGCCAGTAATGGTCAGACCATGGGGAGTGTCCCCCAGGAGGCCTGATACAGGGCTGGGGCTCAAGAAGTACTGGTGAATCAACATGACCTGTTAAGATCATGTCCTGTCCCCATGGGCACAACCTAGGACAGGCCCTTCCAGATCCGCCCCCCTTCTCCAGGATTTTAAGTTTATGGTGACCCAAATGCTGTCTTGGCTTACCAAGAGACACCCATATCTCAAATGCAGATCCTTGCAAAGAAGGTGGATAGTTTCCCAATTCATTAACATGCTAACTGATTTTCCTGTCTGCTCAACTGGACTCCTTGGGAATGTGCACACAAGACATCTGAGGGGGGAAGTCATCATATAATTTGAAGATGCAGTATCTGCAGCAGTAGGTTTCTAGGCGAAGGTGTTGCTCCCCATTACCTGGGCCTCCTCCCTAAGTCAGTGCTGAGTCAGTGTCAATGCGGCACCCCGGGGTGACACAGGAACGTGCATTTCAGCAAGCATCCAGGAGATTCTGAAGCAGAGGTCTAGAGACCATATGTTCATATGTTGAGAATCACTGTCCTGATGGTTGAGGGCTTGATGCCCCTGAGCATCCTCCCCATAGTTCCCCACTCCCTCCTCTGACCCAAGAGGCCCCTCTAGATATTCAGGGTTTAAGCAGATCCTCCTAGGAGCACAGGCAATGGGAAGATCAAAGGAAGAAAAGCAGGCCTTTGCAACCCCTGGCGTGGCTGTCCCTACCCCCAAACTATGGGAGACAGAAGGGACTACAGAGTATCCAACTGAGCCCTCCTGTCTCATTCAGGTACTCAAACAGGACAAGTACCAGTGGCCTCATGTGTAAGGCTGTGTCCATAGCCTCAAACCAAGGAAGGTGAAGATGCCACCTGGGCTTCCATGCCCCTGTGGGCCCTACATTAGAGTCTCAAACCACCTTCCTCCTTGGGCTGCTGCCCAGGGATTTATGGCCTTATTCACAATCCAGGCCCTTCCTGCATGGTTCACCTGCTCTCTCACTAGATGCATACATATTCGTCTGTCTCACCTGGAGAAAACTCATAACTAGACACTGTGTTTTAATGGGGGTACTTTTTAGATTAAGAGAAATACTTGGCCCTGTTATTCAATGACTGCTGTAAAGTTCTATAAAAGATGTAGAGGAAAAAGATACCAACGACCTGCAAAGCCCAGAATATTCTGAAAAGTATTCTTGCTCTCATAAATTTCATATTGATTCCCAAGGTGGGGGGGAATCAGAATTTTATGATCCATCGCTTCTTCAAGATAATAGAAGATGAACTGAAGATACAAAAATGTGGACCATAAACACCCCCCCCTTTCCGCAATGGTCTCTTCCATAAAAAGGCAGCTCCTACCATTCCAGAGGCTCCCCTTCCATTGGACTGGGGTATTCAGCTCCAGACTTGTGGCAAAAACTAACACTGCTTGTGTGACAAGATAAACACATACCCAGAAATCACTCTGAAAACAAGGAATGGTAGGAATTTAGCTTTTCTGCGATGAATTAGATATGGCTCACTCCCTCACTTCCTTCAGGTCTCTGCTCCAACCTCACCTCCGGGAGACCTTTCCTGACACCCTCGTATAAGGTATCCCGACCTTTACTCTCTATGGGCCTCACTCTGCTTTATTTTCTTTATCACCACCCAACACACTGTGTTTGTTCACTGTCCCCCCATCCAGAAGGTAAGCAACTGGAGAACTGACATTTTATTCATTGCTGCATGCCCAGTCCCTTGAAAGAGTCCACCAAGGGGCGCCTGGGTGGCTCAGTTGGTTAAGCAACTGCCTTCGGCTCAGGTCATGATCCTGGAGTCTTGGGATCGAGACCCACATTGGACTCCCTGCTCCGTGGGGAGTCTGCTTCTCCCTCTGACCTTTTCCCCTCTTAAGCTCTCACTTGCTCTCTCTCTCTCAAATAAATAAATAAAATCTTAAAAAAAAAAAGTCTGCCACGTCACTGTGCTCAAGGAACTGTTCAGGCGAGGAACCCATCCACCCGCCAACCTGCAACAGTCTACCCGCTCACGTGGGTAGCTAGCTACCCATTTAGTAAATGCCAACCATGATCGAGATGCCATGATGGCTGTTCTGGGAAGAGGGGTAGAGACTAGACTTGGTGTTTGCTCCTGGAGAGACAGATACCCGGCATATGTGTGTGCGTTTGAGCCAAGTGCCTGAGGAGAATAGGCAGGAGCTAGGAGAACAAAAAAAAGGTGCACACTCTTTAAGATTAGGGGACCAGGGAAGTCCCCTGGAGGAATGACATGGAGGCTGAGAGGGGGTTATCCAGATGAAGAACGGGGTGAACCGGAAGCACAAGGGAAGGTCCAAGGTGGAAAGAGCTTGGAGGCTGTGAACAAGGAGGAAAATGGCACAAAAGACAAGGAGTCAGACCACACCCGGTCCTCCATCACCAAGGTGCTGCGAAACTGGCAGGTGGTATTCTAGACCTAAAGCACTCAGTGAAGATCAAGCATCAGCTCTGCTTACAAGATTTATAGAAGCGAAGAATAAACAACACTGAAATGTTTCTTGCCATACCAATTATAAAAGAGTACTAAAATTAATTTTAAAATATGGGTTAAACCCCCCTTTGGTTCTACATCAATGAGGATCCTTCTTAAATAGCTGAGAGAACTGTAGTATGAGGAATCAACAGAACTAAAACATTTTTTGGTGAGAGAGTACCACGGAGCTCCTCCACACTGTCGTTCCAAACGGCATTTCTGACCGGAGAGTGGAGTCGTTCACGGTCAGGAGACAGGATTGAATGGACACTGTCTTAAAGACAAACCTTTAAAAGGCTGTTTTCTTTTCTGCTAGAACAAAATATCTTATAGAAGTTTGTGTCTTGGATTTATTTTTCCTGCTAAAATTATAATATACCCATAAAACTGAATAAGATAAATGAGGTCCTCCTTACTGAACTACAAGCTCCCTGAAGGGAGGCGTTATTTCTGGATTCCCAGCACCAAGAACAGTTCTCAGCCCATAAAAGATCCTTTAAAACAAGTTTAATGAGATGAAAGGGACTCAGCCAAGATTTTGCTAGTCTGGTTTTGCATAAATCCTGCTCTCAATCCAGTATCTGCCACATGCGAGCTGAAGGATTACAGGCCCTGGAACTGACTTTTCCAGAAAATTAAGTGCAACAAAAACTGATGAAGAGCGACTCCTCCAGAAGCCCAGGACTTGGCAGTTCATAACGGGGTTTATCAGTAAAAGGGATTATTGTCTTGTCCCAAAAATGCAAGCAAAACCAAGACTGTTCATAGAGCCTTTGCATTATCACCTTAACCATCTTCTATCAGAATCTGAACTTGGCACAAAACCATTAACCTACTGACACATTCTGAGGACACCCAGTCCACAGGGCCATAGAGGACTGCAGATCCTCTCTGGTCAAAACAAACACAAAAAGCTCTCAGGGATAAAAGGGCCACCGACGAAGCAAGATCAGTGTCGTGTGGGTAGACAAACAGCCACTAACTCCCCCGCAAGGTGGACAGAATCCCAACAGACAAGTCCCAGGGACCGCCCTGGGGCCATATAACCTCATACTCCCCGACGGCCACTGCCTCAAGCCCTTCCAGGCAGGATACGGGAGCCCGAGCCCAACCCGTGAGAGCTGATGTCCCTAAGTGGCTGTACCATCAATTTGGAAGAGTTTTTCTTTGTCAATAATAAAAGGTCAGCTGTGAATGACAGAAGGACATCATGACGACAAAAGAACTGCGAGTCAGTGCTTAGTAACAGGACTCTGAAGAAAGCATCCCACCAGATGACAGTCCTTATCAATGACTTATCAATCCCCAGGGTCCAAGTGAGGTGGTGATTTAATTTTGACATCCACTGTTTTAAAAATGCACACGAGTGGAGAAAACCACCTGGAAAACCTTATATGAACAAACTAGAAGAAAGGACCGGAACGGACAGGCATTCCAGGCCTGCCACCCTCAAAGGCTTCTGGGACCTATCAGTTCCCCCAGAGGGCATGCGCACAACATCTATCTGCTCACAAATCCATCATCTCAAGACGTGAAATACTCAACCTTTAGATGGCAATAGGTCCAACAGAGTCGTGGTACCTCCATGGCAGGAAAATGAAGACTTTTAGTACACACCTTACCTGCTGCCTGCAGCTCAAGGCCTGAGTGACACTCATGCCCCCTTCACACGCTGCTAGCAGCAACAGAACACGGTGAACTACTCCAGGAAACAGACTGCCAATTCCTCAAATGTTTAAACACAGCCTTCCCGTCTGACCCAGCAATTCCACTCGTCAGTATGGGTCCACGAGAACTGAAAACATGGGTCTATTTTCATACAAAAACTTGTACACAGATGTTCAGAAGAACACTATTTGTAATAGTCAAAAAGTGGGAACACCACCAGTGTCCATGGACAGATGAGTAGATAAACGTGGTAGATCCATGTGATGGAATATTATTCAGCCATTAAAAAAAAAATCACTTAATGCTGATTATCCCTGTTAACGTATAGAAACCTTGGCAAAATGATGCTAAGTGAAAGAAGCCAATCACAAAAGGGCACACATTCTATGTCTCCATTTATATGAAATGTCCAGAATTGGCAAGTCCATAGAGACAGAAAGTAGACGAGCAGTCATTGGAGTTGGAGGAGGAAGGTAAGAGAGAGGGCATGCTGGCAAAGATGAGTTTCTTTTGGGGGTGATAAAAATATTCTAGAGTGAGGTGGTGTGATGGTTGCATAATTCTGTGAGTGTATTCAAGCCACGGGTTCACTTTCATAAAGAGGTGAAGTTGGGTGCCTCAGTAGCTCAGTTGGTTAGCAACTGCCTTTGGCTCAGGTCATGATCCCGGAGTCTCAGGATCAAGTCCCGCATCGGGCTCCCAGCTCCATGGGGAGTATGCTTCCCCCATGACCTTCTCCCCTCTCATGCTTTCTCTCTCAAATAAATAAATAAAATCTTTTTTAAAAATTAAAAAAAAAATAAAGGGGTGAAGTTTATAGTATGTGAATTAGATCTCAATTAAATAAATAGGATGTATTTTTAAGCCATGACAGAGAAAGAAAACGAAAAATGCTCTAGCCCAGTATTTCTGGGAATAAGGCCTGAAATCTTTACATCCAACTGGCATACACCAAAGGACAGTTCCCAGCCCTGGCTGCCCGTTAGAATCGCCCAGGGAGAACTTTTAAAAAAACACAGTTGATGCTAACGTGCAGCCAGCACTGAGAACCACTGCCCTAGAATCTGAGCTTTTAAAAGAGTCCCTGGTGTTGGTTTAGATATCTGTTATTTTATCCTTTCTCATAAACATGAGACGGACAAAATTTTAAATGGCTCGCAGTCTCTGGCTGTTAGAACTGGAATTTCATTTTATTGTCTCTTCCACATTAAAAAAAAAAAAAGTCAGCAGGTTGCCATTTTATAGACCAAGAATCTGGAGTACAAAATGGCTAAGACACACACTGAGGTCACCAGAGTGAGTGGGGGTGGGGATCGGATTACGATTTCGTCCTTGGGAACCTAGGACTCCAACTTGAACCAGCAGGAACAGCCACTGGGCACGAGTGTCAGGGACAGGAAGGCTGGCTGCAGCCTCAGCCTGGGGACGCTGCAAACTCTCAAGTCCAAGGTCTTCACCTTCCGATCTGGTAAAATGGAACCACCCCTCTACCGCGCCGCCCCCCACTCAGCCTCCCCCACACAAACCTGTTCTCCTTCCAGGGCTGGGAAGAAGAGGTTTATTTCACCTCCTCGTCTCAGGTAAGCTACCTCAAAGCGCTCACTTATCTGGAACACCACTTATCTGATACTCATCATTTTCCCATAAACCGGTGATACCCCCGTCAGGTCTGCATTAGGCTCCCCGTTCATGTCGGGGCCCCAAAGCTGTTTCCAATTGGCAAAGTCATGGCCAGTGCGTGTTGTTCATTAGTATGTTTGTGGGAGGCTCTCTGGGCCCCCTCCCAGCCACTGGCCGTGGGAAATTCTTCCCAGATCAGAGGACCCTCCAGGCTCGAGACCAGGAAGGAGGGAGCTACCTCCACCTCCCCCGGGGGCCCCCCGCTCACGGCTCCTTCCCTACTCGCAGCTCCTTCCCTACTCGCAGCTCCTTCCCTACTAGCACGGAACACACACAGACGGCTTGTTTGGGTTCTGACTCCGTGGACTAACCTCTCAACGACTTTCTGTGCAGTTCCCTGGCTTCTCCACCCCTCTCTCCCTCTCTCAGCTGTTTTATAAGCGGAATTCTAATCTGGGTTTCTTCACAATGTCGCCTTTGACTACAAGCTAATAAAACCCCAAACGGGAAATTCGGGAGTAATGGAGATGCCACGTGACTGTAACCTAACGTTGTTGGTCAACTTGCTTTGGTTTTCAAGCTTGTACCCCATCTGGGGGCTTCGGGCCCTCCACCCGCCTTTGTGGCCATCAAGGGGGTCTTTGTCTTTTGTCACGCTGAATGTGGGGAGGCCTGAACCTTTTCCGTCAACAGCCTCACAACACTCCAGGGCCCCCGCATGCTGCTCTCCATCTCTGCTACCTTGCCCGGTGCTCACGCGAGCAGCGGCCTCTCCAGAGCCTGTACCTGCCACCCAACCTGGCGGGAGGCACCACGCTGGGCAGCCCACGCGCCCAGGAGGCTGGTCGCGCCCAGGAGGCTGGTCGCACCCTCGGCAGGGGGATCTTTGCTGTTATGAGCCGCAAATCTTTGACCTAAAAATCAGCTAAATCAATGAGAAGAGCAAAGGTGTTTCGCCACACCCTGAATTCCCCGGTTGTAGCCGAGAGCTCTCTGGTAACAGCCACATCGTTATTGTAATGTGTTTCTGAATTTTGTTTTTAATTGCAGAGGACTGGGAAAAATCTTGATTTCCACGGATAAGTGGTAGCAAATGCTAACAGGCTTTCGGGAGACTGCCTTTTGATCTCAGGATAGTCTTTCGTTAAATCAGGGTTTCTCGGCCTTTTTTTTTTTTTAAAGATTTTATTTATTTATTTGACAGAGAGAGAGAGAGAGAGAGAGAGAGAGAGAGACAGCAAGAGCAGGAACATAAACAGGGGAAGTGGGAGAGGGGAAGCAGGCTTCTTGCCGAGCAGGGAGCCCGATGTGGGACTTGATCCCAGGACCCTGGGATCGTGACCTGAGCCGAAGGCAGATGCTCAACATCTGACCACCCAGGCGCCCTCGGCCTTTCTTTAATTCGGTAGACATTTTTGCCTAATTGTGTTCTCCCCCGCTCTATGAAATCTTAATACCAACTGTGTATCTCTTAAAGTACAGTGACCCTACGGAAGGCCACACACCACTAGATTTTTTTTGTCCCCTTGGAGGCGATATACTCTGAGAATGCATGAGTACAACTGATCCAAGGGTTGAAACAGTAGTAGACTCTTTTTGTTTCAAAGTGCAATCATTACAATGATAGCAATACTAGAAACAACAATGGAAAATTCTTAGACAATAATAATTACTTGCTAGACACTGTTCTAAGCACTTAACCTGTACTTATATAAACTCATAATGCTCTTATTATCATTTAATAAACGAAGGAGGCACAGAGAGGTGAGGTGACTTACCCAAGGCCACACAGGTAGCATGTGGTGGAGCTGCGAGTCACGCCCAGGCTCCACACCCTGAACCACGAGGCAACACTGCCCTTCCCACAGTACCACACAACTGCTTGTTTCTTTATCAGAAATATAGAAACCAAACCATGTAAACCCTGCAATGGAACCACCTATCACAAGACACTTCCACAAAGAGAAACATCACACATTATTAAACTGGCCACAGAGCTAGGAAGACACCCCAAGCCAGACCCACCAAGAGCACGGGCAAGTGTCTGCATGATGGCATGAGAGCAGACTACGCATGCCTGAATATTTAACAAACCAGGGGTGTGGCTACAAGCTTCCTAACCAATACCGCACCTACTGTAGGAATTCCAACCCAGACAGGGGACTTAGCTGCCCCAGTGTGAGCTACCGTGGCGGCAGTGCAAAACTGGTCTCCAGTATGTTGAAAGGTGGGGTATTTAATCGAACATATTTTATTTTGATTGCACATTTTTACATAGTGAAAAGAGTATTAAAAAAAAAATTAAGTCCAACATTCGAGAAACTCCCAAAGCACTGACCCACTTTAGAGACTTTGACATCACCTGCTCACCGTCCAGGGCTCTGTGGTCTGGCTGAGGGTGCCTGCTTGAACAAGCCACAGCAGAGTCAACCCAGCCCCCACGCCCAACTCCTGCTAGGGCATCTCACCTCTGCCCCCTCTGACCTTCCAACTCAGGTGACTCAGATACAGCCTCGCCTTCCCACCAAGCACCCATAGCTGGCACCAGTTTGATCCAAGTCTCGGGCTGGGCCCAGCAGCACTAGGTGTCAGGCTCCCCAGGGGACTCCAACACCCAAGGGGCCCTCGAGACACAATCCTAGCCCCACTGCCCGTCGTCCCCACTTTCGGAAGGTGACCCTAACTCTGAGCAAGATCACAGCCGGCTGGTCCACGCCCCTCACCTGCCCCTGGAAAAAGAGGCCACGTTCATGTCTGTTCGGACAGCCCATCACTGTGGGAGCAGGGAGCTCTCCTGACTTTCCCCAGCTGCGTGTGTGTGCTCCTGCTCCTTACTGCCTTCTTCCTATTCACTCCTCTCTGACTTACTGAATGCCGGTCACTGGGGAATCAAAACAGACAAATCCATCACTCCATAGAGTTTCCAGCAGTATGAAGGAAAAAGAACAGGGGGCCTAATTCACAGTGGGGGCAGGTGAGTGGAAATTTTCTGAGGAGTGACGGTAACAACATTCTAAGCAGAACAAACCCCAAGCAGGGAGACCAGAGACGTGGCATTCGGGCAATCTGAAAGCAGGTGGATGAGACCAGGAGGCACAAGGGGACCGAGGAAGAGAAAGGAGCCTCCCCTGTGGGTGTGTTGGTGGGGGGAGGGAGGTGCTTGCCGCTTCCCCTCTCCATGGGGTGCGGGGGGCAGCCGAGAAATCACTGCAGTTAGGGGGCTGGGCCAGGAGGTGGGACTGTCTCACCAGCTGAGTCACACTTTCTCAGACCTGAAATTGGGAATAATCCTAATCCCTAAACCACATGGGGGGTGGCGACCAAGGGCATCTGTCCTCCACAGCAGGGGTTCCTCAGCTGGCCTGCACACTGCAGTCACCTGGAGCCTTATAAAGTCCCGATGAGTGGGGCCCGACACTGGCCCCAGCATCCTGTCAGAGTTCCCGTGGTGACGGCGAAGCAGCAGCTGCCGCAGGAAGGACTGCGCAAAGCAGGGCAGGGCGCCGGGCACGTGGCAGGCGCTCAAAAACACCCTGAGCTGTCACCTACGGTGGTGTCTCCACTCCTCACTCCCTCCCCTCCCTCTTCAGAGATGCTCAAGTTCCCAATCAAAGTCATCCCTCAGGGCGCCTGGGTGGCTCAGTGGGTTAAGGCCGCTGCCTTCGGCTCAGGTCATGATCCCAGGGTCCTGGGATCGAGGCCCACATCAGGCTCTCTGCTCAGCGGGGAGCCTGCTTCCTCCTCTCTCCTCTCTCTCTGCCTGCCTCTCTGCCTACTTGTAATCTCTCTCTCTGTGTCAAATGAATAAATAAAATCTTTTAAAAAAAAACAAAAACAAGAAAACAAAAAAAAAAAACCAAAGTCATCCCTCAGGCCTCCGGCAATCATTCCCACGTGGATGACTTTGGGGATAAAACTGTAACGGCCTGCCCGTCAAATTCAAGAAAACAAAAAAAAAAAACCAAAGTCATCCCTCAGGCCTCCGGCAATCATTCCCACGTGGATGACTTTGGGGATAAAACTGTAACGGCCTGCCCGTCAAATTCATAAAGACACAAAGTAGCAAGGGAGTTGCCAGGAGAAGGAGGAAGAGGGAGCTGTTCAGTGGAGACAGAATTTCAGTATGGGAAGATGAAAAAGGTCCTAGAGACAGAGGGTGGTGACGGCTACACACGGAGTGAAGGTAACGTAACCAAACTGAACACACAGGAACGGTTAAGATAGTAAATTGTATGTTATGTGTATTTTACCACGATTTAAAAAAAAAAAACTCCTTAAAATGCTGCTTACTTGTATTCAAAATGTCTTTCAATGTCCAAAGACTATAAGAAATGTTACCTTGAACAATAACGAAAAGAATATACGTATACTTTTCCATCTCTAAGAATCTACCCAACAGAAAAGCCACTTTGCTGTCAAGATACACGTGCAAGTGTGTTTGGTGGGGCAAGCTGCACCAGGGCAAGAAGCATAAACAACCTACAAGTTCATCGCTACAGAGTGTGCGAGTAAGTCAAGTCCCTCTTGGGAATACTACGCAACCATAAAAAAGACTGAGCTAGTGTGTCTCCGCGGACACTGATAGCTCAGGCAAATAACAGACTATTCAGGGGGATGCTGGTCCCCTGGCATCTGAACTCCTCCCCCTCTCTAGGAATCCTTGCCCCCTTCTAGTCCTGGTGAGAGACAGGGTTCGCCTCCCCCGCTGGGGGGGCCACAAATGTTGGCAAAATTAACTGCAGCCGTGGCATTGGTCTGGTTTTGTGGCATAACGGTGGTGGCTGTGGTCTGGGCTGCTGCCTGGTCTCCATGGACTGAGCCCACGGCTTCTTCAGCAAGTCTGGGAACCACCCTGATGTCCTTTCAAGAAATTCCTTCTCCGCGGCTCTCAGCCAGTTGAGAGCTTTTGTTTGCAACTAAGAATCCTATTGATGAAAACAGAATAGGACTTGTTTTTTAACAACAAAAATAGGTCCTTATATATCAATAGATAAGGACAGCTACCATTTCTTGAGCAGTTACTACGTGCCAGGCCCTGTTCTAAATACTTTGCACGTGCCAACTCACAACAGACCCCTATTAGGCCTGTACGATTAATCTCATTTTACAGATGAGGGGATGCAGGCTTCTATGAAGGTAGGTAATGTGCCCAAAGTTACAAAGTTTGTAGGGAGTGGAGGTGGTTCTCGAACGCAGGAAGTCTGGCTCCAGAGCCCACAGGCCCAGCCCTTCTGCAAACATGAAACCACAGAGATCTGAAGAGGGCCTGTAGGGAGCTGTCCACACCTCTTACCTCTGGGATGGGACTGGGGGTGGGGCTGGAGGAGGCCACTGGCCCATTCCTTCTGTTTAATTTGAATCTTTTGCAACAAGAACCATTCATGTGCTACTTTCAGATAAAGTGAGCGACTGAACTTGAACTCGGTTGTCTACACACCGCACAGAGACTCCACTGCCAGCAGGAGCTTCCTGCTGCCACCCCCAAGGGCTGGAGGAGGATTCAGCCCCAGATCTCCTGCCAGTGGTTTCCTCCTAGTTCCCCCGCGACAGTGCACTC
Source organism: Ailurus styani (assembly GCA_002007465.1). Taxonomy (NCBI): domain Eukaryota; kingdom Metazoa; phylum Chordata; class Mammalia; order Carnivora; family Ailuridae; genus Ailurus; species Ailurus styani. The sequence goes on from LNAC01000180.1 coordinate 1,935,632, forward strand.
CCAAGGTGTCGGCTGTGATGTGGCCCACCAATAGATGCCAGCGTGTAAATCTCACAAGCTCTTTGCTCTGGGTTCAAGGGCACCTGGGAGCCCACATTCTGCACCCCACTCTTCAAGTCTGACCGGTCTTAAGGCACCCTGGGGTCTCAGACACCCTCCTAGGATCTTCTGACCCATCCGCCCACTGCCCTGCCCATCAGAACCCTGCCTGGTTCTCCTACAGTCCAAAGCCCAAGTCAGAGCCGAGTCTACAGGCAGCCTTCAGGTTCTCCTGTTCTCTGCCCACACCGTAGCCAGAGTACTCCTTCCTGTTTCGCAGGCCACTTCTTTCTCAGTTTATCCACCCTCTCCTCCCTTCTTCACTCAGATGGTCTATCGCACTCCACTCCTGACAGCCACCCACACCCCCACCCTTTCACACGGACACCCACCACCACCACCACCACAAGAGGGCGGAAGAAACACCACCTTGATCACAGGTCTGCTCCCCAATAACTCTGACCCCCTGCTGCTATTATTTCACGTGGGCCCTAACCAGAGGAGGGTTTGTTGGTTGGCTGGTTTGAAGTAGACTCTATGCCCAACATGGGACTTGAACTCACGACCCTGAGATCAGGAGTCACACGCTCTACCAACTGAGCCAGCCAGGTGCCACCAGATGAGGTTTGGGGGGGGGTTGTTTGTTGTTTTAAATAATTTCAGTCCTACCGTAAAGTAGCAAGAGTAAAATGGGTTCCGTCTACCCAAGTACCCCAAATGTTAACATTTAACCTATCCTCTCTCTCTCCATATGGTTTATTCTCTGAACATTTGAAACTAAGTTGCACACAAGATATCCTTTTACCTCTAAATACTTCAGTATACATCTCCTAAAAAAAGACATTCTCTTACATTACCAGTTTATTTGCCTAATCGGGAAGTTCACATTGACACAATACTATCTTCTAATCTACAGACTTTATTCAACTGTTGCCAATTGTCCAAATGATGTCCTTCAGAGACAGAGAGAGAGGAAAAAAAAGAACAAACCCATGGTCTGGGATTCAGTCCAGGCCGAACACTGCTGAGAATGAACTGCCCAGTTTCTAGACATGTCCATCCAGACTGGACAAGTCACTGTCCACTCCGGGCTCCACCCTCCATCACCATGAGGATAAAAGGGCAGAAAAGCCAAGGGCACTTTAGCCCGACTGCTCGATATATTGAAAGCAGTCAGCCAGTGGGGTCCCTGCAATAGCCCTCAGCTTCCCCCAGGCCTAAACACAGTCCATTCAACTGAAAAACTGAAACTCATTTCACTGAGTCCTCACCAGGTCTGCATGTCTTACTGTGTCATCTCAGCGAAGACCCCCCCACCATGTCTACGGTTATCCCCATTTTGCAGATGAAACAGCCAAGTTTGCAGTGGTTGAGTCATTTGCTCAAGGTGTTTCCAATGTTTCCAGAATTAGAAATGAGGCTGGCCCAAAATACACCTTGTCACTCGCCATCCGACCCACCTTCTCGAGGCTGAAATAGTCCCCCAGGTGCAAGGGAGCCAGAGTCTCTGAAGAGAGACCCCCGACGTCACAGCAGCCACCGGGCACAGGTCCCACACAGCCGCCTGGCTGCAAGAACATTCCGGTCCAACACAGCACAAGGGCCCCGAGGCGGAGGAGAAAGGGATTCTGGAACCACAATGAAACAAAACTACACCTGGGGCGCCTGGGTGGCTCAGTGGGTTAAAGCCTCTATCTTCGGCTCAGGTCATGATCTCGGGGTCCTGGGGTCGGGCCCCACATCGGGCTCTCTGCTCAGCAGGGAGCCTGCTTCCTCCTCTCTTTCTGCCTGCCTCTCTGCCTACTTGTAACCTCTCTCTGTGTCAAATAAAAAAATAAATAAATAAAATCTTAAAAAAACAAAACCAAACCCCAAACTACACCAAGTTCCACGCTGCAACATGCTTTCTCTCTGGGGCCTGGAGTTGAATTCTTGTCCCCTCCCCAGGCATAGGTTTGCCCTCTGCAGCTGAATACCCAGCCATACCCAGGGAAGAGATCAACTTCCGATGCACTTGACAGAAAGGGACCGAGCACACACTCCACTCCAAGTGTTGCATACGCCTCTGCAGGGGCCACCCCATTTCACAGCCAGTCCCGTGACTTGGCCCGATCTGAGCTAGCACAGGACACTCGTCTCAAAGTCCTTATGTTGTGCCAGTGCCTTCAAGAGGCTGTGGGGCCTGACGTCTGAAAGCCGGCATCACGTTAAGTGGATCTCCATCCTTCCATGAGCCATGGAGCAAATCGACACCTTTCTCAGAAGAGGCCACACATCTGTCCCAGTGGGCTGGTGACCACCTCCCCAGGTGGTGGGGAAAGCTCTTCCCTTGCTGTCCTCAGCACGGGTGCCGCCACCCCTCCGGCTGCATGCGGTTTGTAAAGTGTCTATGTTGTATCATTTTCCCAGCTGAATTGCAAGGCTCTGAAAGAAAGAGTTCTTAAGATTTCTATTTTTTAACGCCATGGCCCCAATAAAGGTGTGTGTTTCCTCTTCTCCTTTTTTCTTAAAACTTAGTTTCTACTGCCGGGAGCTTAGAATGGTTCGGTCGATTAAGTGTCCGACTCAGGACTCTTGGTTTCGGCTCAGGTCATGATCTCGGGGTCTGGAGATCCAGCCCTGCATTGGGCTCCATGCTCGGCGGAAGTCTGCTTCCCCTCCCCCTCGGCCCCTCTGCCTGCTCGTGCACTTAATTTCTACTGAGGTAGAAATTATGACAATCACTTGGTTCTCTGCCCCGGAGTAATGCTTGCAGCCACCCTCCCATTAGCTGCTGAGCCCTTATCTCCACTGAATCTCAGCCACAAGCCTTAGGAGGCCACTTAATTATTTCTGAGCCTCAGCTATTCCAACTGTAAATGGGAATAAAAATCTTTCCTACCTCAAAGTGTTTAAGGTACTTATAATGCATATATTTTACAAGTGTATGCGTGTGTATATGTAAAAACAGCTTAACAGCTTAAGCCAAATGAAGTATTCCGTAGAAAGCACTTAATCCACTAAGTTCCCAGTGAATGGAAGATTCTATTTCTTCAGCTAAGACCACTACTGCTACTGCGATCACCAAACAGAACTTTGCAAAGCTGGGGAACACCAGGCCCCCTCGGCATTCTGGTCTGGTTTTCACGCCCCCACTGCTCTCAGCATGGTCCTAGGATGCCCAAGCCACAGTGAAGACACAAGCCAGAGCTGAGAGCCAGAGGTTTCCAGGGTGCTGGCTGCCAAATGGCACCAGCCACAGGGAGCCGATTAAGTCCATGCTCCCAAACCCGCATCCACCACCAAATGGTTCCAAGCCAGCCCAAGCTACTGCCCCTTCCTGCAAACCAGACTATGGTTGATCTTTCAGATTCCAGAGACAGGCCACAAGATCCTCTACGGCCACTTACTGCCTTGAAAATGTTCTTTTGTCCCTTCAGGGTCTCAATTCTACTGTCCCTCCAAACCTGAGGCAATCCCAGTTCTTTCAGAATGTTGCCCATACCCCGGGGACAGGGGACACTGTAGTCTCTCCAAAGGACAGGGAAGTGCGTCTACCTCTGTGGCCCCTCGGCCTAAATGGAAGGAGCAGCAATCCAGTGCACCCATTCAACAAGCACTTATGGAGAGCCAGGGGATGGAGGACTATGGAGATAAAAAAGGCAAGGTCTCCATTCTTAAGCAGGGGATCAGATGGGTGATCCACAAAGATAAAAGCTGAAGGTCAGAGCCAAAGATAAGCTCCGCAGGTCCACGCTTGCACATGCCTCCTTCGATGCAAGGTATTCCCGCCCCTCCCTTCCCGAGCCCCCAAACGCACAGAATGAATGAGCCCCACATGGCTGTCCAGCGTCACCCTCTGGGCTCACTCCTGAGCCCCGGGCTCCGCCGAACAATCGGGGCTTCTGGAGGCAGGCCGAGCAGGCGCATTCTCATGTGCAGGGCCCACAGCGCCCTTCTCAGCTGATTGTGTCCAGGCGGCCGGGGTCTCCGAGGCGCATGAATGCCCTTGAATGGGCCCATTCAGACTGATGGACAGGAGCTGAAAGCTGCACACACACAAAAGCCACTGGGCAGCCGGGAGGGCTCCAGCCCTGGGGTTTGCCCACGGGAAGGGAGGCCACCACTCCACAAAGAGCAGTGTGAAGACTTCTCTACATTTTCAATGGCATCCTCTGGGTGCCAGCCACACAGTACACCCCCTCACCTCAAAACGGGTAACAGCAGCGGACGATGGCAATGCATGGAGAAAGCTGAGGGGGTCGAGGTAGAAATGAGAAGCCAACAAACAACAAATAAACAGAATACCCTTTTTTTTTTTTTTAATAGCAAGATGGGGGTCCGGGCCAGAGGAGCTAAAGGGTGCCTCCGTGCGCCTAGCGCGTACACTGGCCAGGGCTGCATTCCTGACACCCCCGGCGACCTTTAAGGACTCCAGCTGACCTGAGGTTGTTTAACACGTCACCAAGAAAAATGATCTCGAAAGGGCGCAGCCACTATTTCAATGAGGATTGGAAAAACCTGGTCCCATTCTTGTGCCACTCACTTGGGAGTTTTCCGGCGGTGGGGGGTGGGGGGGAGGATATCTGAACCGACATCTGTATTTTTGTTTTGGTTTGGTTTTTTTTTTTGTTTTTTTTTTTTTTTTTTTTTTTTTTTTTTTTTTTTTTTAATTTTTTTTTNTTTTTTTTTGTTTTGTTTTTTTTTTGTTTTTTTTTTTGACATCTGTATTTTTAAATAGGACCAGGAAGGGGAAAACCACCCACCTGGAATTCTTTTAATTGCTTCAAGGGGAGGGCAGACTCTGCCAGTCAGGAGAGCAGAGAAGTCTATTTACACTGTTGTGCACAAATATTTTATGCTCACAGTCAGGTGGCTACTCTTGGAAGGGATGAGTCTCAGCTCCCCAGATCACATTACTTTAGAAACAACCCCCCAAAAGATAATTAAAGATAGTTCCTCCTCATAATGCAATACTATAAAGAGCAATTAAAATTGAATTAGCTTGTCACAGTAAAAAAGATGGATTACATTCTTAGGCTTCCCGACCCAGAGTTAGTAATTCATGGAGAGAAGGAAGAAGTCTGTGAGTGAGTAGCAGTTTTACTGAGGAAGTATTAAATGTTCAGATAAATTTTGTGGACAGATCAAGATAACATGGAGACAGGTATGTACCCCGGCACAATTATTGGTTTTCTTACATTTAGTTCATTTTTTAAATAACGGAATCATTCAAACACATAAAGAGGACAGAGAAAAACACAAAAACCAATAAACCCATCAACCCAAATTCACAAATGTTAACATTTTGCCATATTCTCTGTTTTCCTGGCTTTTTTTTTTTTTAAGAAATAAAATGTTGTAAAACCAGAAGAAGTCACTTGCCCCCACACTGTAGAGGCAACACGTCTATGTTTTTATAGGTTTGCCATTATCGATGCAACATAAACAGACCAGAACATTGTTTTCTGGGTTCTTTTTAACTTTTTAGTTTGAAATAATTATACACTGACAGGAAACTGAAAAGAAAGGAATAGGGCAGTCCCACGCACTCTTCACCCCGACGCCCCCAACACAAACACCCTGCACACATAACTATAGTACAATTATCACAACCAGGGGAGTGACACTGGCCCAATCCACAGAGCTAATTCTGATTTTACTGGGGTTTTTTTTTTCCCCAAGGTTTTATTTATTTACTAGAGAGAGAGAGCATGAGCAGAGGGAGGGTCAGACAGACAAGCAGACTTCCCACTGACCCCAATCCCAGGATCTCAGGATCATAACCAGAGCCAAAGTCAGACACTTAACCAAGCCACCCAGGTACGCCAAGATTTTACCAGTTTTACATGCACTCGTTGGCGGGGGGAGTCCATGCAACTTGACCACATGTATACCTTGTATAACCACTACAATCAAGACATCGAACTGTCCTATGGCTAGAGGCCGCCAATCACCTACCCCATCTCTTAACTCCTGACAACCACTACTAACCTGTTCCCACCTCTGATTGTATTATTTCAAGAATGTTATATAAATGCAATAGCACAGTATGTAGGCTTTGGAGGTTGGCTGTTTTACATGGCAGCACTTCATTGAGGTCCATCCACACGGTGGCATGTACTGGTCATTCGTTTCCTTCTACTGCTGAGTAGTGTTCCCTGGGGTAGATGCACCAGAGTTCATTGAACCATTTCATCACTGAAGGACATCTGGGTAGTTTCCAGTTTGTGGCTATTTAGAGTAATGGTGCCATGAACATTGGCGCATAAGTTTCTTTGTGAACATAAGAGAAAGGCCCGAAAAGAGTCTAAGTAATTTTGAAAAAGAATAAAGGAATCTTTCTTTCTAATGTGAAGGATTACTTTATACCCACAATCACTGTGGCCCCATGGTAGTGGTAGAGGGATAAACATGAACATCAGTGGAACAGAACAGAGAACAAACAATTAGCCCCACGCTAATATGCCTGGGTGATTTTTGGTAACAGTGCAATGACTTCAATGGGGAACATACAGTCTTATCAATGAATGGTTCTCGAGCAACTAGACATCAAATAACATCTACATCAACTTCAATTTCAGACTTTATACAAAAGGTAACTCAAAATGGATCCTAGACTTAAATGTAAAATATAAAACTGTAAAACTTTTAGGGAAAAAAAAAATATAGGACACATGGAGATAACTTGAGTTTTGCAATTCACAGGATACCAGAAGAGCCTCTTAACACATCTTCTCTGGTGTATCCCAGATGACTGAAATTCCACTATTAGACAATCATACCGTTGGCTTAGGGGCTCATCCAGAAAATTCCTTGGGGAGAGATAAGATATGAGCTTTAAATCCTGGATGAATCAAGAACTCTCCAGCTCACAGCTAAGAGGAGGCTCTAAAAAGAAATAAAACGAAAACATGCACTATATACTTGGAAGAAAAGAAGAGGTCAGAAAGGAGTCAGAGGAAAAAAGATGACCTTCTGATAAGTTTCACCTACTTGACAATGCTAAGGTCAGTTCTTCCAAAAATCTCCATCTGGTTCACAATCATTGGTGGTGGTAAGGCTGATGGTGAGTTTTCACCAAACTAAATTCACCCAACATGAGCAGACATTCATACCAGGTGTGGACCAACTTACACGTGAAGAATAGTGTGTACACAGGAGTAAGAGAATAGGGGGTTGTTGATGTTTCCTCAGCTCAAAGCAAATCATTTCTATCATAAACAGGGTAACAGTTTGGAAGATGTATTTATTACCTATCTAGCATCTTCCTTCCTGGGTTTATTACTTCTTTTATGTGGATGTTTTATGGAATTACTCAGGCAAATGCCTTTTGGGGGACTTGGAATATCCTATTTATAGATACATTTGACATACCACCAACTTCAAAAGAATAAAAAACAATCAAGAGCTTTTTTCTAAAGATTTTATTTATTTGACAGAGCGACAGAGAGCACAAGCATGGGGAGGGGCAGAGAGAGAAGGAGAAGCAGACTCCCCACTGAGCAGGGAGCCCGATGTGGGACTCGATCCCAGGATGCTGGGATCATGATCTGAGCCGAAGGCAGATGTTTAACCATCTGAGCCACCCAGGCTCCCAATCAAGACCTTTAACCCTAAAACTGTAGAAACAAAATTTTCACCTATGCTAGTTCAGAAGGCACCATGGATGCCATATGGTCATGTAATCCTATTTACAAAACCATAAATTTGTGTCATATAATCTGAGGTCTAAGCATCATGGAAACAACAGAAAGGAAAATTTTAAATCCAGGAAGTGTGGTCCCATGAGGTCTCACACTACCATTTCTTGTTTTTCGGAGTCTATGCAGGAAGAGTGTTCAGAGAGGCGGCATCAAGTCTCCACAGCACCCCCTAGGGCAAGGAGGAGTCACAGCAAGTTGCAGCAAGCTCTCAGCTCTTCCATGTCACTTCGAAGGGGCCCTGAAAACACTCCCCGGATACTCTCCCTGACTGGGAAGTCAAACCTTATCTCCTAGCCAGGCTGCTCAGAGAATATGACGCTCAAGTTAAAGTGAGACAGCAGCGCATGCAAACAGACTGGGAGGCTGAGCCTTAACCAACATGAGCCAAACAGACAAAGAGAGCCCTCTCAGTTCTGACCATGTTCCTCGCTATCAGCTAGCCACAAAAGGCCACCACAGGCCATAAGCTGCCATAGTCATAGGGCGTTGTGTGGCACCTCAGGCTTGGACACAGTCATTCTCTCACTGAAGGCAGCCTCCTGAGAAAACTTGCGAGCACACACCTGACAACCCTCTTGGGACCAAAGGCCACTCCGAAACAAGCGAGCTTCTGTGAGGTGCCGGAGCTGCCCGAGGTTAAGTGTGAGGGCTCTAAAATCTGACTCCTGCCCGGGACAGGGCAACACACCTAGCCTTCCTGTGCCCCCAGCGGCCTTATCTGTAAAATACTGTGTGTGGATTCCTGAGTCAATCCATAGGCCTGGCAGAGTAGGTCCTCAGCGCGGGCTGCTCATTACGACCTCATTTCTTGTTCCTAGCACACGCTCACCCAAAGCTGATTTCCCAGCCGTTCCTCAGTCCCCACCTAGGCAGTCACATTCTTGAGGAAAGGGAAATTCTTCACCCGACACTAAGAAAGTTTCTGAGTGCTGGAACAAGCTCCAGATGTGTAGCCAGAGAGACGCAGGCAGGCAGACCCTGTCACTCAACTTTGCTGTGACATCTTGGGGCAGGCCCTTGACCTCTCTGAGATGGTAAGAGTCTTCCCCTCGCTGTGAGGATCACAAGGGAGGGCTCATGTGAGAGACCTCACACCTGGCCAGAACAGGCGCTCTTGGACCAAATCAACTTGCAAAGGCCCACTTCCTGATATGAGCAGGCCCAGGCAGAGCAGCCTAGGACTGGGTACTCAAATCAAGGGATACACAGTCACTGAGAGCCTGCCTTGCCCCAACCTACCTCCATAGCAAGGGAGGGGACATCAGCAGGACCTCCCTCTCAGTCCCTGCACAGAGGCATCCACTGGGAGAGGATTCAGTGCCACAGCCTTGTGCTTACACCCAGCAAGGGATGGGCCAGGAAAGGGCGACAGATGACGTTATCCTCCACTGGGCTCTCCAGGTAAGGAAGCTGGCCTCCAACCTTCACACTCTTGAGGGCTGGAGTTGTAAGGAGGCCTTTTTGTAATCACCATCATGAAGATGCCAGAACCACCAAAGATGAGAAGACCTTTTCCCTGCAAGCTGGCTCTTAAATGTGTCCCTTGTCCCTTCTTCATTCCCCTCCAACACCCACCCAATCTGGGCAATTGTCACCAAACTTCTAAAATCACCTTTAGGTCACCTTCCCCCTGGGATATCCCACAATCCTTAGCCAGACTCTAATTTCCATAACTTTGACTTTGCCAGGCCTGGTCCAGCCCTTCTTCATGGCTGTCAAGACCAGCTCAGGCCATTCCTCAGGCCCTTTTGTGTGCCCTACCCTCAGGGTCCCTCTGCTGACTAGAATGCCTTCCTCTTTTTTTCCAGATTTATAGAGATATAATTGACATATTACATTGGATAAGTTTAAGGTGTACAACATACTGATTACCCGGTCCCCCTTCTATCCACCCGGGTCCTGCCTGGCCTTTATAGCTGCTAGAGCTGCTCCACAGAAAGATCCTTCCAGATTTCGAGCCTACACAGACACTTCATTTTTCTTTTAATCCAATTTTTCTCTCAAATACCTGGCCTTAAGATGGAACCTGCCACACTCCACATGAACAGTCCCGGCACTGGGCCAGGCAGCGGGGCTCTGTACTCCTGGGCCGCCATGGCGGTTCAAAAGCTCTACTTCTGCTCCTGAGTCAAAGGCCCACCTCATTCCGTCTAGCTCCTGCTCTGGTATCATCTTCCCCTTGTCCTCACCCGGGAACTAATCATTATATCCCACCCCTTCCCACGACTTTACAACATCATGGCGGCCAACACAGCCCATCACCTTCCACCTTCTGCAGCCGTGGGCCTATTTGTCTAAGATTTGCTAAAACTGTAGCTCCCACAACAAAGCCTGAAGGCCCAGAACTGGGCTGAGCAGCACAGTCATTAGGGCCATTCTCTACCTTGAGCTGGGCTCTCTCATTCAACGACTAGCCAACACACTTGCCACGGAGCCCTCGTGTCTTTTATTTGGATTGCTTTGGCCTCTAGAACTAGGTAGGTTCACTGAAAATGGCCTGGAGGGGTGTCCTCTTGCAGCCTCTGGCGTGCTAAGCACAGGCAGGCATATAACAACTACCCATTGATTCACCCACTGATTTTACCCCAAATCAGGTCTGGACCAAATGACATGCCTATTCACCATGGCTAAGATTCAGACTACAAAACACCTCCTGCCCTAGCCAGGTAGAGGTCTGAGTCAGCAGGCGACAGAGATGAAGACACCAGGAAGGAACTGGGAACATCCGAAACAAAGTCCATCGTGTACAATAATTACTTGACTACTGTTTTTAGCGTTCTTCCCTATACATAAGACATAAGAGTTGGGGTAGGGATACCATAGACCATCCATCAAGGGACCTAAGACTCGAGTGACTCAAGTTTACGCAAACACGGGGGAACAAGTCGGAAATTCAATAATGACCTCCACTGCGTCCTGCCTTCTTGAAAGGCACCTGTGCCACCAGTAAATGCAAATCTTGGTTGATTTTTCTCCACATATTTGAAAGGATTTTTGAAATCTAGTATGTCAGGCAGGGATCAGGTGCAATCAGGACCTTTTTAAAAAAGATTTTATTTATTTATTTGAGAGAGAGAGTGAGACAGAGCACAGGTGGTGTGAGGGGGCAGAGGGCCAAGCAGACTCCCCACTGAGCAAGGAGCCCGACTTGGTGCTGGATCCCAGGACCCCGAGATCATGACCTGAGCTGAAGGCAGATGCTTAACTGACTAAGCCACTCAAGCGCCCCCAGGACGCTTCTGAATTGTGGGTAAGACAATGCCATTTTATCTTCCTCCTGGGCCCACAAAAACACTACATTTCTTTTTTTTTTTTTAAGATTTTATTTATTTATTTGAGAGAGAGAGAGAGATTACAAGTAGGCAGAGAGGCAGGCAGAGGGAGAGGGAGAAGCAGGCTCTCCGCGGAGTGGGGAGCCCGATGCAGGACTCGATCCCAGGACCCTGGGATCATGACCTGAGCCGAAGGCAGCGGCTTAACTGACTGAGCCACCCAGGCACCCAACACTACATTTCTCAGACTCCCTTGGAGTTAAGTGGCAGCACTGGACTGACTCCTGGTCTCTCATCCCTCCTCCCCTGACGAGCTTCAGTGGAGAGCCAAGAAGCCCTAGAACAGTGGTTTTCCATGTGCGGTCCCTGGAGCAGGAGCAGCAGCAGCAGCAGGTGGAAACTTATTAGAAATGCAGGCTCTGTGGGGATGGGCCCAGCAATCTTACTTCAGTGACTACACACTCAAAGTTGGTAACAAACGCTCTGAAAGGTGACAGAACTTTTAGATGGAAAGATCTAAGTTCCAGAAGGAAGCGCAGTGCTACAGACTTGCACTGGAGACAGGAATTGTCTTGGCTAAGCCATTTGAGGGGTCATTTTGTAAAAGAGGTATTCTGTCCCAACAAAAAAAACACCTTAAAGGATCACTGGGCTCCTACGCATGAGGGCCATTTCCCACCTGGGGTTTCCCAAGGCCAAAAGCTGGCTGGACAAGCTCTCTGGAGAGCAGGGAGCTGGGGTTATTTTATCCCGGCTGTTGATAGCCCGCACAGGGACCCTTTCTACCCACTCATTCATTCGTTCCCAGTCGGGCTGGTATGTTAACAATGGGGGAAGCGGAAGTCAGCAAGGCCAGATCAGATAGCGGCCAGCTGCTGGTGTTAACACATTCCTGCCACCCTCCGGCCCTCCTGCTGCCACAGGCTGCCTGGCACCCCAGACTCACAAATGATCAGGATCAGCTCCAGCAGCTCCCTGGCTGGCCTGAGAGCCTTGGATGTCCACCTTTCCACCTGCGACGTTCAAGTTCAGTTCTGAGGGCCCTGTCTCTCTTCGCCACCATTGTTGCCTTTCCTCTCCAAATGAAATCCCACCTACTCAAGGTCTGCTTCACATCCTGCCTCCGCCATGAGTCCACCAGCAGCTCCCTTCTCCTGCGTCCTTAGACATTCTCTATCTGAGACTCGGTGTGGCCGCAGCCATCCCCGGGCCCACCCAAAGCGGTTTAACTGTGTTACACAGACTTCTGTGTCTCCCCACTAAAAGACAGTTCTTGAGAGCAGGGTCTGCGTTGCATGCCTCCCCTGTACCCCTCTCTCCCAGTCTGGGCACTCATTACACTCACTTAAATGCTGCTTAGTGCTCATGGGGTGAGATACTGGGGAGAGTGTCTCCCCACCTGGCCACCTGGAGTGGCCCCAGGTGTGTGCCCTGATGATGTTGTACATATAACCTCAAGACCAATAAACTTAGATTTAAGATGCAGACCAGTGGGTGGGAGGGGAAGAGAACTGGGAGACAGGCACTGAGGAGGGCACTTAATGTCATGAGCACTGGGTGTTCTATGCAACTGATGAAACACTAAATTCGATCCCGAAACTAACAATACAGTATATGTTAACTAAGCTGAATTTAAATTAAAAATTAAAAAAAAAAGATGCAGACCAGTTTTCTTTGCTGGGGGCACATGTTGGCCTCAGACTTTCTCCTCCAAGCAGAGCCCCCTTCCTTCTCCTCCAGCCTGCGGCTCCTGGATGATTATTCCATCACAAAGGAGAATGCTTCTCCTTGGCTCCAGGGGCTGCCCCTGATTCTCTTCCTTCTCTTGCTGTGCTCAATTCTCTCCCTTATCACATATTCTTTGTTCCCATGGGCTGTTTGCTCCCTGGACTGCCTTGCCCAGCAAGCAGGGCCCAGGCCCAGCACAGAAGCACACGCTCCTCAGAGAGCCTCCCATACCTTCTTCAGCCTTCCAAAGCAGGCCCTTTCCCCAGGCATTTGTAAAGGACGTGGCTGCCTTAACTTAAACTTCATTTCTGGCCACACACCAAACTGGACAAGGAATGTATTCCCTCCACGCTTCCCCTGCCCCCGAAGCATGCTGGCCACTCCTGTTCGGCAGGTCTGCTCGCCCGGTGACCCAGCCCTCTCGCAGGTGCCCCCTGCTCTCCATACTTTCTCTTTGCCAAGTCTCTTCCCCAATCCCCTAAGAGAACCCCAAGCCAGGCGGGGTCCCAGGGAAGCCTGCCTCAGAAACCGATGAAACGTGAATCTCCCAGGCTCCCCTTTCTCTCTGATCAGGAGAAGCAGTTGGCTGGCCCAGTCCAGTGGCAGCTATCCCACATGCCACTGGAAGGTGAACATCTGTCGTGAGCCCCGAGCGAGGTGGGCCTTAGGGCCAGGCCTGGGAATCACGTGCTTCAGAGCCGCAAGGGAGGAGGCCGTCCAGCTACCTGTTCTTTGCTGGCCACGTGGCGTTAAGCAAATCACAGAACCTCATAGCACCTCGATCTCCCCACCTGTGGAACAGGGGTAACTGGGCTGATAGGTACTGACCTCCTAGGGCTGTTATAAAGATGACGTGAGGGAATGAATACAGACACTTGGAACAGCGCCTGGTGCATAGGGAACGCTCCAGAGAGGTCAGCTCTTATTATGGTTATTATTTCTTTAAGCCTCACTTCAGGGGGTCACTGACCTCTGAAGAAAGTGAAAGGCAAGGCGGAGAGACCTTTGGGAGCTAGAAGATAAAGACAAAGGGGTGCTCGCAATCACAGAACCCTCCAGAACCCATATACTCCACAGAAGAGCATCCAAAAACCTTCAGGATTATGATGCAGAATGGAGCTCAAGTCTTCTAAATCCCTCACCTGGGAGCCGAGTAACTAAGGAGGCAATGATGACTGCACATACGGAGGCCGTGTAGCTAAACATTAAACTCAATTAAACACATTCATTTCAATTCTGTAGATTTCTATGTTTCAAAACAAAGGTAGGTACATGTGTGTATACACATATATTCACATACATAGATTTTTGAGCTTAAAAATATTTTTCCCTAGGGCACCTGGGTGGCTCAGTGAGTTAAAGCCGCTGCCTTCGGCTCAGGTCATGATCCCAGGGTCCTGGGATCGAGGCCCACATCGGGCTCTCTGCTCAGCAGGGAGCCTGCTTCCTCCTCTCTCCTCTCTCTCTACCTGCCTCTGCCTACTTGTAATCTCTCTCTCTGTGTCAAATGAATAAATAAATAAAATCTTTAAAAAAAAATATTTTTCCCTAATAAGCACCAGGGAGGGCACCCAGATGCTATAGAGAAAGTTACAGGGGGCACCTGGGGAGCTGTGACGGTTAAACGTCCTAGTGATTTCAAAAAAAAACAAACAAACAAACAAAAAAAAAACGTCCTAGTGATTTCAGCTCAGGTCATGATCTCAGGGTCCTGGGATCGAGTCCCACATCAGGCTCCCTGCTCAGCAGGGAGTCTGCTTCTCCCTCTCCCTCTGCCCCTCCCCCTGCTTGTGCACTCATACTCTCTCTCCCTCTCCTGCAAATAAATAAAATCTTTAAAATAAATAAATAAATAAATAAATAATCTTAAAAAAAAAAAAAGACTCAGCTGGTTAAGCGACTGCCTTCAGCTCAGGTCATGATCCCGGAATCCCAGGAACGAGTCCCACATTGGGCTCCCAGCTCCATGGGGAGTCTGCTTCTCCCTCTGACTTTCTCTCATGCTCTCTCTCACTCTCTCTCAAATAAATAACTGAAATCTTTAATAAATAAATAAATAAATAAATAAATTTTTTTAAAAAAGGAATGCTATACAATCTGAGAAAAACTCAAAGGACCCTCTCTCCTTTGTGGAGACACAGGGGAAAACGTTGGAAACGAGCTGTTAAGGGGGGGCAGCGCATGTCATGGGCTGGCTTGAGGGTTAGCGACATCGACATCCGGCACAGAGCCCGCCACACTGTCACCATGCAACAGTAACAAGGGACTTCTGTAGTGGAAGAGGTAGAAGAGTGATCCAGCCTGAAGTGGTGTGAGCAAAGGCTGGGCAGAGTGAACACATGCAGCGTGTTTAAAGAGCAGGAAGGAGTCTGGAATGGCCACACTGCAGACAACAAGGACGGCAGTAGGAGAGATCAACCTAATTGTGTTGGCAAATGTCAGTGCATGGACTCCGCAAACATTTGTCGAACCCCTACTGTGTGCCAGGCACTAGGGATCCAAGCGCGAGCATGACAGGCAGGGGTCCCTGCCACGTATGATGGACATTCTCCTAGGGATGTTGGGCAGACCAGCTGCCTGAACCCAATACAGATTCCTGGGCCCTTCCCTCCAGATGCTGATTCAGCAGGTCTTGGCAAGCCCCAAGAGACTGATTTTTTTTTTTGGTCTGTATTTACTTTGATTTGTTCTTTTATGCAGAACTTACTGCTAGGCCTAAGTTTTTGTTTCTTCAGTTTCTTCTGGGAGCTCTTTTTCTTCTATGCAACCTACTCTCCTGGTTTAGGAACAATGTGCTCTTTTTCAGTCACGATCATCTCAACATGGAAGGGAGGAGAGTTCATGTATGTGTGAATCCAACCATGAGCCCTGAAAATTCTATGCCCCATCTTGGGGGCTTTGCTCACCTGGCTGTGCACAATGACCACCTCTAAACCCTTAAGTTCTGCATTAGTCTCTGCATCTTTGAGCACGTGCAGTAAAAATTCAGCACTCTTCTTGGGCCGTCGACCCTGCATGCAGCTCCACTCTTTGGCCTGGGCACACCTACCAACTCCACCATTGCAGTGATGGAATGGTAAAAGTTGCTTCTGCAAAGAGACATCCTTCAGAGAGTTGGCGGCTTTTCGGATATGTATGCCCTGGATGGCCAGGGTAGCTTCACAAGTGTTCTTAAAGTGAACACAAAGATCCGAAACTCATTGATTTGCATAATTTTTGCAGGGTTTACTGGGTCACGTGAAGAATGAACCATTTTCAGAGATCATCTCAGACCACATATGGGAAGAGGAAGGATACTGAATATTTTGAAAGCATAATTCTGATACACATTTGGGAAACACCATCTGGATCCAACGAACTCTCAAGAGGGCCTGAATGCCCTCAACAACATCCCTCCCTGGACCTGAATTCCTCCAGAGAAGGAGGGCCTACCAAAGTGTGATGTGTCCCATAAAAAAATAAGATATTATGATTGATGCTGGGTTATTATCTTACCTTTGGACAGATCTGACCTTTTAAAGAGCCAAATTTGCAGCCTATGATACCCTTCAGCTGTTTGAAGCACAGCTCCTATCCCCTCCCCTCTCCTCTTTCCCTCCAGAGCTCAGCGAAATGCCTTCTCTGGTAACCACACCCCTTACCACACCGGGGCAAGCTCCGGTAGTTCCAGCTCCTGCTTAACCTGAGTCATGGCACTGACCCAGTGTTCACCCTGGTGCTCTGATGGGGCAGGAGAACATTCTGGCAGCCCCTCCAACAGTCCTCCTAGACACAGACCATATACCCCTCTGTTGTTTTCCATTTCCCTCCTTAATGGAGGTGAGATGGGCTTTGGGAAGCTCCTATTTTCTCTATCAAAATGACATTGGGGGGGGGGGCCTGGCTGACCCATCAGAAGAGTGGGAGGCTCTTGATCTCCGGGTCATGAGTTTAAGCACTACGTTGGGTGTAGAGATTATTTATATATATATATATATATATATATATATATATAAAAATAGAAAGACTTGGGCGCCTGGGTGGCTCAGTGGGTTAAAGCCACTGCCTTTGGCTCAGGTCATGATCTCAGGGTCCTGGGATCAAGGCCCACATCGGGCTCTCTGCTCAGCAGGGAGCCTGCTTCCTCCTCTCTCCTCTCTCTGCCTGCCTCTCTGCCTACTTGTAATCTCTCTCTGTGTCAAATGAATAAATAAAATCTTTAAAAATATAAAATAAAATAAAATAAATAGAAAGACTTTAAAATTTTTTAAAAATAAAACATGAGGGTGCCTGGGTGGCTCAGTCATTAAGCGTCTGCCTTCGAGTCAGGTCATGATCCCAGGGTCCTGGGATCGAGTCCCACCTCGGGCTCCCCAATCTGTGGGAAGCCCGCTTCTCCCTCTCCTACTCCCCCTGCTTGTGTTCTCACTCTCACTGCGTCTCTCTCTGTCTAAAGATTAAATAAAATCTTTAAAAATTAATTAAGACATAAAAAACCCGGAGTTAACTTAAAAAAAAGAGAAAAGGTACCATGGGTCCCAAACATCAGGAACACTGACTTTCTACTTACTCAAAATGAAACTAAAAAGCCCATCTATTGTCTTCAGCAGTTTTTCAAGCTCCAGCTCCTTCTGGAACCTCATCTCATGGACCTGGCTGTCAGCCGTCTGGGCCTGCCCTGCTAAGGGTTTAGCATCTCAGAATGCTCCAAGGGGCCCCTGAACAAGCACCATCAAAACCAGCCGTTAGAAGCTCCCCAGGCCTCTTGAGCAGGCCCCAGGGCGAGCTGACTGCACGGAAAGGGGCCTCTCTTAGCCAGGCTCATTATGACTGGGCTCTTCTCCCTGGCTTTCTCCCACCGCCTGTGACATGGCCTCTTCCCCCACTTTGCCAGTATCCTCTTCCCCCTTCCTACTTGGGGCCAGAACAGCAAATCCTCTCACTGTGGGCGTCCTTTGGCAAGTCATCAGCTTGCCAAATGTACTCCTTTCAGAAGCTGTCGTGACTGTCCAGGCCCTCACGAGCATCCCTGCTCGCACTCCGCCCAGACATGATGGGCCCAGATGGGAAAGCTCGGAAGCCAAGAAAACGAAATTTTTCTCATGGGCCATGGGAAACTGTCAAGGGTTTGGGGGAGCAGCCGGGGCCCAGCAGGTGCTAGCATGGTGATATGGTGCCAGTAGGAAGGACGGACTGGGAAGGGGATAGGTTGGAGACTGGCTGGGAACTACTGTAACAGTCTCAGTAAGAAGAAAGGACAACCTAAGGTGGTGGCAGAGGCATGAACAGAAGCAGTGACCTCCAGAGGGTGGGGAGTCACTGGCACGAGGGCCAAGGACAATTGCAGTGTGGAGAACCGAGGATTCGTCAGGGTGGGGATGACAAGGTGCACTTGAGGGAGGATGGTAACAAGCCGGGTCTGGCCACAGGAGGCTGAGATGCCCATGGGTCTCGCAGGCAGACACAACACACAGCCGGGTCCTTGGCTAACCCATTGCTGGCCCAAAGTTAACCAAAAAGAGCACGATGAGGATCGAAAGCATCGGATTCCCAGCCCCATATCTCTCCTCCCTTGCCCAAAGAGGGTTGGTCTCCTTGACCCTCTCTCTGGCGGGCGCCCCCCGGTCCCACCTGGCCAATCACTTGGGCTTGGAGCCGTGCCGGGGGCCTCGCTGAGCTTCGTCTGGAGCAGAAGAGTGAGACTCCCCCGCATCCTTGAAACCATTAAAAATTAACTCTAGGGGTCCTCTACAGCTAAAGAAAGTCAGAGAATTTGTTTAGAAGAAAAGAACATTAACTGCTTTTTTTTTTCACTCCGCCTCTAACAACAGTCATGACTGAAGAGAAAGGTTGTATTTCTTTGTTCGAAAAAGAGTAAGAAATCTTTTTTATGCACTTACCATGGAAAATGCTTAGCTTGTCAAATTCCACATGCTGAAAGGAGGAAAGCAGCAGTGCCCCAGGCCCTCACCACACTGGGCAGCTCACTCAGCCCTGTCCTAAGCCCTGCACTGGGTGGCAGGTGAGGGAGGGGTTCAGCCGGGGAGGGGTGGGGGCGGCAGGCGGACGGGGCCAGGGGACAGTTTAGCTCTGGGACTTAGCCCAAGTCTCTTGACTACTCTGTGCTGAAAAGCAAATAAATCCTCTTTTAGACAACGGCTCTCTAGCACACTCGCGGTGTCGGTTTTGTGGGGTGAAGCCGGGAACGAAGGCCCAAATCCGAGAGATGCTCGGTGCAGTGGTTCTCAGCGTGCGGTCCTGGACGAGCACCACCACCATTGCGGGAGAACTTGTTAGATATGCAACCTCTCAAGGCCCTGCTCCGGACCTACAGAAGCATACCCTCTGGGGCAGTGCCCAGCCATGGGTGGTGACAAGGCCCATGGGTGATTCGGGTGCATTCGAGAACCATTACTCCAACATTTAGACTCCGTTTCATTCCCAGGGAAACCAGAAACTGTTCCGTGTCCAACTGGGAGAAAAGAAACTCCAGGTGTTCCCAATTTCATTGGAAAGATCAACATCAGGTTGAGTTCAAGGTAAGCTGCTCTAGATTTTAAAACGACAGTAATAAGCAACTACTGTTATGTAGCCAAAGATGATGTCTGCAGAACATGGGGCGCTTTGGAGGGAATGCATCCCCAAAATGTCTGACTAACACCAGTTCAACCTTCCAGGACCCGTACTTTTCCCAGCAGGGGACTCTGAAAGGCCCCACTGCCACTGGTGGCCACTTTTTCCCATCTTGGATTAACAGCCCCTTTCTCCTCCTCTGCACCCTCTTCTTGCCTGTCTCTTCCACCCAAACAACACTCACCCACAACAGGCTGCAGTCAGGAGGTCCACACCCCATCAGGACCGCCTGAGGTTCCACTGTGACCCCTAACTTGAGACAGCTAAGGCCATCATGTTTTAAAACACAGTCCTGACCATCTCTATGCTTCTCAAAGCTCAAGGGACCGGTGACAATCACAGCTAAGCCAGAGCTTTAGCTGAGGCCTATGCCACTCTCTGATTCCAGTGACTGAACCAGATCTCGATTTCCCTATACATAAAATGGACAAATAACTATCTAGTAAGTGCTCATTAAATGTCAGCATTCCTGGCCTGGAGAGCGTGAGCCCTCAGAGAGGGTGGGTGGAAGCATCTAGATGCTGGGATTCCAGCACCCACTGCCTTCCTACAACCCCCTCCCCCAGCCCCTTCTGGAATCTTTAGTGCATAGCAGGAGCTCAACAAATGGAGTGAATGGAGGGGTGAGAGGTGGAAGGAAAGAGACCCGTGAATTTATGACTCAGGCAAAGGCAGGATTGATCAGTGATGGTATTTGAGGGGGAAGGAAATTGCTAAACAAAACAAACTGTGTTTACTACCACGAAAGGAAGCCAAAACAGTAACCAGCTAATATGAAACACAGGAAATTCTGGAAAGTATGTAAGAAGGGCACTCTTCTTTTTTTCTTCAGAAAGATTAAAACAGTTTATGAGGTGCCTGGATGGCTCAGTGGGTTAAAGCCTCTGCCTTCAGCTCGGGTCGTGATCTCAGGGTCCTGGGATCGAGCCCCGTATTGGGCTCTGCTCAGCAGGGAGCCTGCTTCCTCCTCTCTCTCTGCCTGCCTCTCTGCCTACTTGTGATCGCTCTCTCTGTCTGTGTCAAATAAATAAATTAAAAATCTTTAAAAAAAAAAAAAGAAAGAAAGAAAGAGTAAAGCAGTTTAAAAACTTATTCCTTTCCGCTCTAAAGAGCTCATTGTCCTACACATGGAGATGTTCCTGGGACACCAGAATGGGGTGCCACCTCCTACGGATTTCTTTCTCTCATGGGTAGGGGGCTGTGACATCACTGATCTGTCCAGTCAGAATTAGTTCACGTCACCAGTTAATAAGTGATCTCCATCTGTTCTACAGAATGAGGTGCCGTCGTCCCAATGCTGACTGTGACCACAAGATGTTCATGTTCTTTATTCTTCGTGGTGCTGTGCCTAGGACTGGGGGGCAAACTGTTGTGCAGCGAACAGAGAAACCACCAAAACTCTTGTGATAGATACTCCAAGTATAACTATTAATATGGACTCATCAGAATAGAGATAAGGGAAACACTCAAATGAGGGCAGGTTTGTTAGGTGACAGGAGTATCACCATTTTTCCTTTTTATATAATGTGGTGGATATTAACTTTGGACTTCACATTTTTAAAAAAAATACATGGTAAACATTTTAGGTTTCCAGGACCCACTGATCTTCCTTTGGATCATGTAGCTTGTAGAAAGCCATTATTTTTGCCAGCACGTGAAAAGGTAAAAAGGCACAGCCCACATAAGGACCAGTTATCCTGAGACAGGAAGGCTTGACAGCCAAGGATATGGAAGACATGAGACCGACCGTGGGGGACTCTGGGGGGTAGGGAACGGAGAAGAAAAT
Organism: Ailurus styani; assembly: GCA_002007465.1. Lineage (NCBI taxonomy): Eukaryota > Metazoa > Chordata > Mammalia > Carnivora > Ailuridae > Ailurus > Ailurus styani. The sequence continues at coordinate 1,956,754 of LNAC01000180.1, forward strand.
AGGTGAATAGAAGGAGGAAATCCACCCCCCCCAAGTAGAGCTGTCCACCATGGGCAGAAACTGCCCAGCCCCACGTCCCCTGACCATGCAGATGTGGGGGAGGGAGGTACTGAGCTATCAGCCACCTGCAGGCACTGGTGGGCTCAGGTGCTTCCAGATATCACTTTTTACCACTGCTGCGAGGCAGGTAAGCACAGCGTCAATGGAGGATGGGAGCCTCAGACCCCGATCTCAAAACCCAGACTGCTACCCCACAGCTTCCAATCCACTTGGTGCTTCTCGGCCCCACAGTGAGGTAGGGTACACCTGAGGCAATCGGGGAGACCCTACCTCCAGCGCCCCTGAGGCTGGCTGCCTCCAGTGTTTTCACTCACCCTAAAAAGCCTTACAGATATCACCATTCTGCACCCTTGTCGTAAGAGGGAAAGGCTGACAGTGCCTCTCACCACAGCCAAAAGGAAGCGATGGCTTCCTACAAAAGCTACTGAATTTTTTATCGGAAGGAAGTTGACACTGTCCCCTCCAGTTTCTAACTCTGATTCTAAGAGATCCATCCAGTCCTTTTTCTTCAGGAACAACAGCCAAATAAGAAAGAAAGAAAAAAGAAGACTGACCTAAACATGTCTGATAACAGTGAGGCAGGGAGACAGGCCTGCTGATACGAAAATGCGGGGGGCCGGCGCTGAGGTCGTCAGAAGTACCTGGTCATATCCTGGCTCATGTTACATCCAACTTTTGTTTACCAGGCTTACAGATTCTCTTCCTGGCCTTCCCAGCTTCCTATTTTAATTTTCTTCTTTCTCTGCTCACTATTATCTCAGCAGACAATGAATACAGACCACTGAGAAGCAGTGAAAAAACTCAACTGAGTTACCTGCTAATGTCAGATTACCTGATCCACTGGAAAAAGAGAATGGCAAGTCCAGTAAGAATGGCCCCCACCTCATTGTTCCTGATTTCATTATCTCGAGGCACAACCCCCCCCCCAATCCTAATTGCAAATCCCTAATCCAGCCTGTGACTGATAGCCAACAGGAACGGGAGTGGGAGAGTCAGCAAAGGCCCCTGTAGATACGCGTGATCAAAACGAAAATCCATAGTTCAAGTTTTGACCAAAATTCAGGTTACTTTCCCGCTAGTTCAGCCATGCACTGTCAGCAATTAACAATGAGAGGTTAAAGCAGGATTCGAAGTGATTTAAACCTGATCCCTGCTCCAAAGACCATTATACAGCTGGGCAGGTGCCTCCATTCACACCTCCCACCTCTCCAGTTACAAGGCAAAGGGCTTGTAACTCCCAGACACCACACCAGGCAGCACTCACAGAGCCTGCTGTGAGCTGCTCTGGCCCAGCCCAGTGGGTTACCGGACGTTGTCTGTGCCACGCTGCAGTTACAGCTCGGGTGAGGCGGAAAGGTAGGACAACAACATCAAAGAAGAAGACGGTCTCACGTAGAAACGAGAAAACACCCAGTTAAACACAGCTAACAGTTCGAGGTAGTAATGTCAAAAAGGCCCGAGGAGCTGGCTTGGTCCATGGTTCCCAAGGAGGACAGGTGGGAGCGGGGCAGGGAGCTGAGTCACTGAGGCAGAATTCCTTGCCCCCGCAACGGACAAAATGCGGAAGCTGGCGATGCCGGAGGCGCCGGACAGGAGGCTGTGGAGAGACCAGCGGGGCAAGAGCGGAGGACGGAGAGACACTGGGGAGGCTATGGAGTTCAGATGTGCCTGACAGGTCAAAGGAGAGGAACGCTTTGGTAATCACACGCATGGCACACCGGCCCTGAAAGCCCACCGGAAGTGGGGAAGGCCCACTTCCGGAGTCGACAACCACCCGCTAGGTGATATGTCTGCAGCATGGCAGATCTCATGCCCATCTGGGCAACACCACCCCGGTTTCGGGAGCCAGGAAGCTCCGTCCCCATCAAGCCTTTCATTACATTTCACAAGGGCTCAGTGGTAGCCAAACACCAGAAAGAACCCAAATGTTCATCAAGGGATGAATGGATAAACAAGATGAGGCCTAGCCATAACCATGGAATATTATTCGGCCGTAAAAAGGAATGAAATACTGACATGTAACTACAGGAATGAACCTCGAAGGCAGTATGTTAAGTGAAAGCAGGCCATCACGATGACTGCCTATGGAATTATCCCACTTATATGAAATGCCAGAACACAGAGAAAGAAAGCAGGTTAGTGGTTGCCAAGGCCTGCGGGGGTGGGGGAGGAGGAAGGGTGATGAAAACGTCCTACATTTAGTGGCGATGGTCGCCCAGCTCTGTAGGGATGAATTTTATGGTATGGGACTTATATCTCAATAAAGCTGTTATTTTATTTTTTATTTTTTTTTTTTTAAAGATTTTATTTATTTATTTGACACAGAGAGAGAGATTACAAGTAGGCAGAGAGGCAGGCAGAGAGAGAGGAGGAAGCAGGCTCCCCGCCGAGCAGAGAGCCCGATGTGGGCCTCGATCCCAGGACCCTGGGATCATGACCTGAGCCGAAGGCAGTGGCTTTAACCCACTGAGCCACCCAGGCGCCCAAAGCTGTTATTTTAAAAACCGGCTTGACGGGAGTCTTTCTGAATACATGTGCTAATCCCCTATCTTCCTATACAGGCATAGTTAATCCAACTTAGTCTTTATTAATAATTCAAGGTCATTGTTTCAATGATCAACAACAGGCACCATGTGCTATAATACAAAGAATATGCCCTCCCCAAAGTTCTTTTCAGTATCACTGTATGACGCCCCTTTTTGGTTTCTGTCTCCTGCCTCTGGTGCTCGCTGTCAGGCTGTCAGCCAACACCTGAGCACTGTCAGGACCCCTCGTCCCCCTGCTCCTCGGCCGTGCAAGTGCAGACTGGTGCTTGTGTCAGTGCTCGGAACGGATCATTTCAATCAGGCACCTAGGTGAGGCCCCCTTTGCTGAGACTGAGCAGGAAAAAGTGCCAGAAGATCCCCTTATTATCTTCATTCTTCTTTTGAAAGGGCAATTGACAGGGCACCTGGGTGGCTCAGTTGGTTAAGTCGTGTTCCCAGGGTCCTGGGATGGAGCCCCGCATTGGGCTCCCTGCTCAGCTTCTCCCTCTCCTTCATCCTCCCTGCACCCCACTGCTGCTCACTCCTCTCTCTCACTCTCTCTCTCAAATAAATAAAATCTTAAAAAAAAAAAAAAAAAAGAAAGGGCAATTGATGTGATGAGTTTAATTTTTCCCTGGAAACAAGGTTTGTGTGAGATAAGTAGGCACATTTGAATCTTTTTAAATCCTGCTGCCACTTAGTAAAAATTGGTTTTTTTTTAAAGATTTTATTTATTTATTTGAGAGAGAGATCACAAGTAGGCTGAGAGGCAGGCAGAGAGAGAGAGGAGGAAGAAGGCTCCCCACTGAGCAGAGAGCCCAATGAGGGCCTCGATCCCAGGACCCTGAGATCATGACCTGAGGCAAAGGCAGAGGCTTTAACCCACTGAGCCACCCAGGCGCCCTAAAAATTGTTTATTGGGCACCTACTATGTACCGGGCAATGTTCAGGGTGGACGAAGCCCAAGGCGGTATGTGTTATAGAGTAAGATAAGGCAGGGAGGAAGAGGAAGAAGGTTGGGGGAGGGGCACTGCAGTTTGAAAGAGGTGGTCAGGGAACTGAGGGGGCAACTATTAAACCAGAGCCCACACAGTTAGGGCGAAAAATGTTCTCTGTGAAGGGAACACAGAACAGAGGCCCTGAGATAAGAAAGTGCCAAGTGGGTTTGGGAACGAGAAGTATGGATGGAACAAAGTATGTGAGGGAGACCTTGTTATTACCTGAATATCGCTTCATTACCAGAACATCACCACCTGGAACCTGTCATCAGCCCTACCAGATGTGCTTAGCTGGACAGAAAGCGGAACATGAACTGAGGTGCAAGTACCAGAAGGGGCTCATGGTGGCTAAAATCTGGCTTCCAGAGGCAACATCAAGGAGACATTTCAAACAGGCCGTAAGGGATAGCACTGCCCATCTCATGGGCAGTCCAGGAGAAGATGTAGGAGCAAGGAAGACTGAGAAACTAGTCTCCGCAAGGACTCAAGCAGTAACAAAGGATGTTTTAGAGCTGGAAGGGGGGTGGAGGGAGCTGGGGAAGATTACTTCAGTAGGATCCAAACAGCAGCTACCGACTACCAGACACACTTAACGTGTGTCATCTCCATGCTTTATGATAATCCTACCGATAACAAAATGGTGTCTTGGAAAGGCCAAATGGCGTGGCCAAAGCTGCAAAGCCAGCTGACAGAAGAGCTCACCATGGCCCAGGTCAGTCCCACTTCTATCGGTCCTATCGCACGGAACTGCTGTTCATCAGTGATTTTTGAATTACAAGACTGGCTGTTTCCTCAAACCATATGGAGAGGCCTGGTCCTCCCACCATTTACCCACAACAGGAGCTCTTGAAGGTTCCTGACAGGGGCAGAACTTCACATGAGTCCACTGTCCGGCCCAGTGTGTCAAGAGCACACACCCCAAGATTTCCGAGCCCAGTTGTTGTCAGAATCGCCCTAGGAATCCTTAGACATCCCCAGTCCTGGCCTATCTGGATCATAACATCCAAGGGTGAAGTCCAGGAATCTGCATTTCCAAACAGAATCCCCCCACACACACACATCATCTGACACACTCCTTCCCCAAAGTGTGAAAACCCACTGCCTTGCTTTTTTTTGGCAGAGGCAAATAAAAAATTTCAAGGAGTGCCTTTTCCTAAGATGTTCCCAGGCAGGAAAATCCAAGGGCATTCTGTCCACAGGCTGCCTGCCCACCCTCCCACCGAGGCTCTAGGCAGAGAGTGACTGCAGGGGAGAGGAGAGAGTCCTTTCACACCTACTGCAGTGCGGCCTTTCTGCGCAGGTGGGAAAAACTAATGATCAAAATTCCACTGAGTGAGTTTTCTGGGCCCTGTTTTTCTTCCTTAAGATGTTCAGTACTAAGATTTGTAGGAGAGAGAAGCTGCTCGAATCAGCAGAGAGGTTAAGAAGAATCAGAGAACTCTCCCCTTCACAATAAGGAAGTCTTTGAATAGCAGCAGGAAGGCAGAGGCAAAACCGACCACGAAGGAGCTACGGAATATAACTGGAAATTCTGGCTTGTATTGTAGCAGCGGGGAGGGCCCCTGATGTGGTTCTCTGCAGCATGAGCAGGGTCATTTGCTCCTTCAAATGTTTTTATCTCTATTTTCTATACTGTTCAATTGTCTTTCGATGAAAACATAGGACATGCCCCCTCCTGCCCAAACTGGCTTAATCCTATAGGCAGAGACTGCTCACTTTGTTGAAAATGCCAGGCTGGGAGCGCCTGGGTGGCTCAGTCGTTAAGCGTCTGAGTTCGGCTCAGGTCACCATCCCAGGGTCCTGGGATCAAGCCTGGCTTCGGGCAGGAAGCCTGCTTCTCCCTCTCCCACTTCCCCTGCCTGTGTTCCCTCTCTCGCTATGTCTCTCTCTGTCAAATAGATAAATAAAGTCTTTGGGGGAAAAAAAAATAGAAAATGCCAGGCTTGAGGCTTCTGAAAATGAGGCTGACCTAAGAAACACGCGGTCTCCGCCCCAACCCTAAGACAGCGCAGGAGAGGGGAGAGGAGAGCCAGCTCTCGTCTCCACACTGCAGGGAAGGCCGTAGGAGCATCTCCACCTGCTAGGATGAGGGAGCCCTCCCTGAGACTTAGCCAACAGTTGGCCCCTGAGGTCGATCTCATCTTCCTCCCTCCGAGTTACTTACCTCTCAAATCAACCTTGCCATGCTCTGGACTCAAGTGCGCAGAAAGGTTTTAGCTACCTCGACTTTTTTTTTTTTTTAAAGGTTTTATTTATTTATTTGTCAGGGAGAAAGAACGAGAGCTCAGAAAGAGCGCAAAAGTAGCGGGAGCAACAGGCAGAGGGAGAGGCAGAAGCAGGCTCCTGCTGAGCAAGGAGCCTGATGTGGGCTGTGGGGCTCGAACTCAGGACTCTGGGATCATGACCTGAACCGAAGGCTTAACCAACTGAGCCACCCAGGCATCCCTACCTCAACTTTTACTTATGAGAAAATACTGTTCCTTATTCTCCATTTTGATCTTTCACCGTTATCTCAAAGTGAGCTGAGCTATCTCAGGCTCAAGTAGACCCAAGCCATTCACTAAAATATCCTGATTGCCAGCCCCTTGTGTTCCAACCTAAAGAGTACTAATCAGGAAACCCCAGTCGGCTGTGGAAGAGCCCTCGGAATAAGGAGCCAGCCGAGAGCCATCTGGCACGCGATGATGGGTGCCCAGGGCGGACCAAAACTACTGCATGGGCCCTGCCCTCCCCCAGTCAGAGAGAGAGCCTCAGCACACAGCCAACCGGAGACCACAACCACAGGCTTTGTCTTGTTCACGCGTCACGTGTAGACAAAAACACAGAAGTCATGAGGCAATACAGTAATGTAACACACAAACCTAGTGTGTTGGACTATGAGGTACACAGGAGGAAATGCGTCAGCAGACTCCTCCGGAGTACAGGTCAGCAAGACCAATATTGTTAGAAAAGGGGCCAGATGTTGTGGGACAGCATCTGGGAGGGAAGTAGAAGCCTGCGAACTGTAAGGGAAGGGATCGGGTTCAGGGCTGTTCTGAAGTGAGCTGATCCAACTGGCTGAGGGCAGACATGGGAGACCTGGAGAATCGGGGAGAAGTTCAGACTCGCTGTGTGAAGCCGCCTTCCCAGAAATGAAGTCACAAAGGGACGGTGTCTTTAGAAGATGGAACTGATACCAATGGGCAGGGTAAGCTAAGTAAGTGAAGGAAAGGGGAGGCGGGATGTTATCTCAATTCGGTTTCTGTCCTGGGATGGTGGCAACCTTGGCCTCCTGCCACACACTTAGTTTCAAGAAGCATATTACAGGGGCGCCTGGGTGGCGCAGTCGGTTAAGCATCTGGTTCTTGGTTTTGGCTCAGGTCATGATCTCAGAGTCGTGTGTTCGAGCCCCGAGTCAGGCTCTGCACTCAGTGCAGAATCTGTTTGAGATTCTCTCTCCCTCACCCTTTTCCCCTCCTGCTCATGTGCACACATGCGCTCTCTCTCTCTTTCCTAAAATAAATAAATAAATAAATTTAAGGAATATTTACGAATGGGTTTGAGGTCCTCCTCGTATAACCTGCGTGGGCCAGGGTTGTGGCTCCTAAGTCTTGTCCACACCCAGACAGTGGATGGTGCTCATACTTGGCAGCACTGACGCCCCCCAATGCCCTGGCACTGGCCCCACACCTACTTGGGTCCATGAGCCCCTGCAGAGACTAGGGTGGGCCCACCTAACCACACCATCCTTCCCGGGGCCCCTCTGTATCTCCACCTCGCATTCTAGCACTTGCTCATGGGGGCCGGTCATGCACCAGGTACTAGTTCTTAGCACCCGGCAGCCCCACGTTGCTGGCATCAGGCAGGAGAAAAGGGGGTGGGTGACCACCGGTATGGAGCAGAGTGTTATCTCTGACGACAGAGGTTAAATCCGTGGCTGAAAACCTTAACCTAAGAAACAGGGAAAAACCCACCAACAAAACAAATAAAAACAGATACATGTGCAGCAGCATCCAAATGGCTAAAACCATAAGCCCAGACACAGTAAGCACTGTTCCCCCATGTGGTTAGAGAACGGGGCATTCCACTTAATCAGATGACCTGGTAAACAGAGAGGTGCTGAAAACAGAGTCAATGTGTGGCTTTGGCCGAAAGTTACCACCTGAGCTTTGAGGGTGCCCTGGAATTTCCATCAAGTATCTTCCCTTCTGCCATGGTCATCAGGCCTCACACCAGCACAGGCAGTGGAGCAAGTACTATTCCTATCTTGGATCCGAAAGCCGGCCCAGCAGTGCAATCCACTCAAGGACGTGGGGAAGGACGAGCAGGGCTGCCAGGTACCTCCATGGCCACCAGAGTATGACCTTTCCTTACATCCCCCACCATGTCTGCCCAGGCCTGGCCAGGGCACCTCCTTATTCCCTAACTGTCCTCTCACCCCATGAGGCTCTGGATCCCCAAGAGTTGGACGCTGCCCTTGTTCCCTGACTCTCTCTTGCTTTACACCTACTCTCCAGCTCAGAGAAACACTCTGATCCCAAACCTGGGCCCAGAATGCCGTGCCTACAGATCACGAGCCCCACCGCCACCCCAGACCCCTGCTGCATGGGGTTCAGGTCTAGATTGAACCTTGGAGATGGCAGACACACCTGGCACGGGGTCCAAATGCTACACAGGCCGGCGGATGCATCAAATCACCACCTCCAGCCTCGAGGCAGGTGGGTAACGAAACCAGTAATAACTCGCTATACTATGTGCCGGTTTTGTAATGTGATTGTGGTGGTGGTTACACAAACCCACGCATGGGATAAAACAGCACAGAACTGTACAAACACACATGTAAGCGAAGGCGTGAGAAAAACAGTGAGAACTGATTAAGGCCTGTAAACCAGTTAGCAGTAACAGTAACATACCATTGTCAGTGACCTGGTTTTGATCTTGAGCTTGAGCTATAGGCGATGTCTCCACTGGGAGAATCCCTCGGGGGGAGAGATCCCACGACTCTTATGTACTATTTTTACAACTATCTGTGGTTCTAATTATTTCAAAAGGAAAGTAAAAAACAAAACCCCACAAACCCCCCCAAAATCTAATCATCTACAATCAAATCATTTTCACCCTACCAGGACCTGGGAGCTAGCACCTCCACATTTTCCCAGACCACCTGGAACTGGTTCTGTGAATCCAGCTTTCACGTCCAACACGGGCAGCTCAGGCACTGGGGTGAGGCTTGCACAGTTCCAGAGTGACCAAGAAGGGCACGTCCCAGAGCACTGGGCTCTGCGAGGAGTAGGGGGTTATTTTGCCAAAAGTCCCTCTCAGTCCCACTCAGAGGAGACTGACTGGCAGAGACAGAGAACAGCTTTCCCAAGCAGGACTCAGCAGCACTGGAGGGCATATTTAAAGCTGGGCTTGGGGTCCCTGGGTAGCTCAGTGGGTTAAAGCCTCTGCCTTCGGCTCAGATCATGATCTCAGAGTCCTGGGATCGAGGCCCACATCAGGCTCTCTGCTCAGCAGGGAGCTTGCTTCCTTCTCTCTCTGCCTACTTGTGATCTCTCTGTCAAGTAAATAAATAAAATCTAAAAAACACTGTTGTCTCTGAAAAGAGACAAATCCAAATCCATGTGAGTACACATGCACACGCACGCGCACACAGCTTAGCCCCAAGCAGCCAAAAATAAAGGAGACAAATATCAATTAAATCAGTGATTGTTAAGACTGCAATCTAGAATTATCTCCATTGATAGGATTTACCCACCCACTGGGGACAGGAAGGGGTTATTACAAACACAAACCAAGGCTTCTTAACCTCTTTAATGCCACAGACAGACACCCACCCCACCCCCACCCCCTTGGCAGCCCGGGGAAGCCTGCAAACCTTCCCCAGAACTGCATTAAATGCACAAATTAAATACACACATTCCAAAGGAAGCCAATTACAGCAAATTGCAGTTATCAAAATATTTTTAAATTTTTGTGTGGTATTTATTTAATTACCATATTAAATATGACCTAGCCGTGAGTCTCATAACCATCTTAATTCTGAAGCAGTGATAAGGCTAACATACTTAGAGACATCAACAATGACTCTAAAAGATTTGAAAAAAAACTCTCTACAGTTCCTACTGGTGGTAGTCACAGGTGATGCTAATGTCACTATGGTTTATTGTCTCCATTCATAATTGAGGAAATGCACACTTTCAGTTGGTGAAAATGAAGTGTGATTTTTCTCCATCCAAGTGCTTGCAGCTTCCTCGAACTCTGTCCGGGGTAACCTCGTGTGAAGAACGACCTCTGCAGTAAGCAGCCGATGTGTAACTTCTATGGGAATAAAACACCGCTTCCTCTTTGCACCCTTGTCACTACTCCCAGACCTGGTTACCAGTGATAACGTCTATACCTTCCAAAGAACCACCATCGCCCCACCACAGGCCCTCTCCTCCGTGGTCCAAAGGCATCCACTCGAACTGTGGGGGGAACATCAGCACATGACTCTGGCCTTTATCTGAGGCAGGGGAGGCCCACCCCTCACAGCTCACCTCTCCTTGAAGACCCTCAGCCACTCCTGCCGCTGCGAAGAAATTAGAGGAATTCTACCTACCTCTAGGGGAGCCTGAACGTAAACCATCATCCTCCAAGTGTACCCAGAACCGGGAGAACAGATGTCAGTCTGTCAGCAAGTTAGTGCTGAAGGCCCACAGTCAGCCAGCCCCGGGCTCTGCGCTCTGAGTGCTGTGAGGGTCGAAAGAAAAATGCGCGGCTCTGCCCATTAAAAGCTGTAGTTAAGGGGGAAAGCTCAGATGATAATAGTTAAGGTTGCATTGTATAGGTGTCCAAAAAGCTATGCCGAAGTCCTCACTCCCCGCCCCCACCACAGGTACCTCAGAATGTAACCTTAGATGGGTCTTCACTAAGAGAATCAAGTTAAAATGAAGTCAGTAGGGTGGGCCCCAATCCAATAGGACTTATAAGTCCCTTAAAAAGGGAGAAATTTGGACAGACACATACATAGAGGGAAGACAATGTGGAGAGACAGAGAGAAGGCGGCCATCTGAGAGCCAAGGAGAGAGGCCGAAGCAGAGCCTCCCTCACCGCCCCCTTAGGAAACCGGCCCTGTAGACACCTTGATTTCAGACTCTAAGGCTCCAGAACTGGGAGAGGGTACGTTTCTGTTGGGTCAGCCACGCAATGTGTGGCATTTTGTCCCAGCAGCCCTCACAAATTAATACAATATATGAAGTCAAATATATGGCCCAGGAAAAGGAGCTCTTAATTCAGGGCCCATCAAGCCATGTCTCCTTCTGATGGCACTCATCGGTTTAAAATTAGATTCTGTTCAGAGTCTGCTTCTGGTCCCTGGGCAGGAGGGATGGTCCAAGGCCAAGGCTTTTGGAGGGTAAGACTGGAGGACAGAAGGGGCTTAGGGAACCCAGGAGTGTACTGTTGGTGACTCTCCCACTAGCCCCAGACTTACTGGGGGGCCATCCCCTCAACAGGCAGGGATCTTTGTAATCCTTTCATTCAAATATTCTGTGAGGAGTTTTGGCCTAGGGCAGTGGTTTACAAACTTGGCTGCATATTAGAAGCCCCTGGGGAGCTTTAAGAAAATTCCACACAAGCTTGAGCCCCACCCCAGACCAACCGAATCAAAATCTCAGGGGGTGGGGGCTGGGCAGGAACATTTTCTAAAAGCTCCCCAGATGATTCTAATGTGCAGCCAGGGTTGAGAGCCACTGGACCCTATGACCTTTGAGGGCCTTTCCTTCTCAGAATTCGGCGAGAGTGCATTTTGTGTTTATCTTAGTGGTTCTCAGGAGCGTGCTGGGGCTGGCCTCGGGTCTGGTTTCTTACAGGTCCAGTCTGTGGTGGCCTTCATTGGGTATGAAGGGGGGAGTGATCCTGATCAACAGGGGGGATGGTGGCAGAGAGGGAAGGGAGTTAAAAATGCCTTTCATTAAAACATCAATTTAATAAGATTTGGTTAGGAAGTTCCTACGTGCCAGGAACTCAAAAAACAATCCAGAAACAAGCTGACAGCTATTAAAGTGAAGAGTACCACAACTGAAGGACATACGGGGGCAGGGGGACAAGCCACCCCCATGGCAACAGAAAGCTCCCCCAGAGATCATCTTAAAGAAGAAACCAGAATGTCTTCTGTGAGAACAAAAAGAGCATGGGACGGCTTGATCCATGGACTGAAATGATTTTGTTTAGCTAGAAGTAGAGGAGACGATACCTCAACAGAGACCAAGCATACATGACAAGCACTGGTTTGGGACTCTGGTAGGTAACAAGGGGTGGCCTGGTTGAGGTGAGGCAGTGCCCGACTCTCCTCTGACCTCTCCCACCTTCCTGCTGGGGCTGGATTCCATCTGCAGCCACAGGGCAGCTGCAGACGCCACCACTGCCCAAGGCAGGAGGGTCTTGACCCAGCTATGCACCACCATTTAAAGGCAAGCTTTTAATAAATACAAGTGCCAGGGTCCCATGACCAAGAGATTCTGGGCACAGGGGTCAGGCATTTCAAAAAAAAAGTGGGGGCAGGGAACGGGTGGAAGGCGGCCTCCAGGGAATTCTGATGGACCAGGAATTCTCAACCTTTGTGTTATCTCACAGCTGCGATCCCCAAACTTCTGTTTCTGAGGGCAGTCCACCAGGACTGTGGGCCACCACTGGCTTGCCTTGTGGGGCCTGCCTCGTGAGACCCTCGGCCTCTGGCTCCCACAGGAGACTGCTCACCGGACTCCCAACCCAAGCTCAGCCTGGCCACGGGGGCCTTGAGTTCCTGTAAGGATGCAGCCAGGCCCAGCCCCCTTCCAGCCCCGGTTCCTACTCTCAGGCCAGGGTCTTGACACCAACCCTCAGCCCAGGGTGGGGAAAATTGTTCTCACCCTTGCACAGGGACACAAGATGCACAAGAGCACAAACAGGGATGTCCTGTTATGGCCCACGTGCTTCGCATGCTAACCTGGCTGCCCAACCCGAAGACCACCACCACAGGAGGCCATCCTCGGCACACAGAAGTCAATCCCTTCCTCTGACGGGAACCATCTGCTGCCAGGAGGCGGGAAGGGCAAGCCCCCGGGCCCAAGGGAGGGCCTGGAGCTCAGCAGAACCCCCCCCTCCCCACTGAGGGGCACCTCCCCTTGCCAAAGAGCTCAGCATTAGCTTCTCCCCATCAGCAGACCCACATCTGTGTCCCTCCCACAAGGGCCAATCACTCGAAGTTCCAGCACCGAAAGCCAAACACCCAAGTCCCATGCTAGACTTTATGTATGCTAAAAAATACCCTGAGTTCTTTCAAGCCTCCCAACTATCTAAGAATCTGAACATTTACCAGGATGTCGGGCACCTGCAACGTATTCCGGACAGTCTGAAGTCAACACCCGATTTAACGGGAAAAATCTCCCATGGGGTGAAGCTGTTACAGTGTTCGGGGGGACCGGCAGGCTGGGGAAGCAGATTTTTTCTGAGCAAAGTGGACGGTAAAGCCTTTGCTTGAAGGACACAGGCACGTGCCCCAGAGCAAGCCCAGCAGGGGCACTCATGTCTGGGTGCTGATGGATCACATGTCTGATCCTCCCTCACCAGCAAGGAGCCAGACAGACCACAACAACCACCCCCGTCCTACACCAATTCAACAGCAATGAGCTGTGGGTTCTCGACGATGTTTGCAAATGAACCTCAGGAACAAAATTAAGCCTCTAAACTTTCTTAAGATTTATCAAGACTTCAAAAATAAAAGATGGGCTCCAATCCACTGTTAAGAGTTTCCGGTGCATGTTTTTTTTAAACTCCTCTTTCTTCCTGGGGCAGTCTCTAGCTTAGGGTTATTATTATTGACAGCATTCCTTTACACTTAGAATTCATCTGTGTCTTCCTATCACACATAGTTTTGAAGCCCCGGGCTAAGAGAAGTGTTTTCACTGTAAGCCGGAAAACAGGGACGGAACGGATAAAAAAATGTCATGTGGTAGACACGGCTGAGGTAGGTGAGGAGGAGGAAGGCTGGGTTAACGCTGGCTTGTCCACACTGAAGGAGCGCTGACAGGTGGCAGAGCTCAGTGCAGTCAGGATCAAGGGCAAAGAAAGGTGGGAGGCTTTCCAGAGAGTGGACTTGATTTTCATGTTTTTCTCTTACACCAGTAGGGACCAGTGAAATTCCTGGTAAGATGCCCATAACGTGGCCAACTAATCTTTGAGAAGAGTGTTAGAGACAGAGAGGGGTTGCCAGGGCCAAAGAGATGAGTAGTTTTTAGAGATTTGCAATTGTAGTGGTGGCTGCATGAGTCTATATGTTACAATGCATAAAACTGGGCGCCCGAGTGGCTCAGTCAGTTAAGCATCTGACTCTCGATCTCGGCTCCAGTCATGATATCAGGGTCAGGAGATTGAGTGAGCTGGGCTCTGCAGCCGCGCTCAGTGGGGAGTCTGTTTGGGATTCTCTCTTCCTCTCCCTCTGCCCACCCTGTGCTCACATAGCCTGTGTGTATACTCTCTCTCCGTCTCAAACAAATAAAATCTTTAAAGAAAATTCGTAAAACCATATACCAGTCAATCTTCCTGTATATTGATTTTTTTCATTTGAAAAGAAAACAAAGCAATCTTCAGGCAGAGGTAGGAAAGAGTTGGCAGAAGATAGGACACGCCGTTGGCGCCCTTCCTCCCTCATGTGACAGTGTCCCAGGGCTCCACCTGGGCACGTGTGCCCGTTCAGGAAAACTCTCTTTGGCCGGTGGGCTCATAAATTCAGAGACCCAAGTGACCATCCGTCCGAGCACATGGGAAGAGGAGTAAGCCGAGCCAACCAGGGAGCAGGGGAGACACTTTGGGAGAAAAGTGGGCCCCTAAGCAGCAGATGGAGAAACTGAGCCAAGAAGGACCTTGTGAGGGGCAGAAGGAAACTGGTAGGAGTGTGGCAGGAGGAGGCTGTGGGACGGCATGGCCAGCTGGACGCCTGGTCTAAGACCAGACCTGCCTCGACAGGGGAGATCAGATGTCGCCCTTCTCCTTAAGCATCCCCTCTATCAAGGCTTTGGCCCAAGAAGGCCTTAATATGAGCTTTAATTCCTTCTGGGCTTCTCCCATCTCTGATGTCAAAAGGCCTACACTCAAACCAGCCAGACGGGGGGTCCTGGCTGGCTCAATCAGAAGAGTGTGCAACTCCTGATCTTGGGGTTGTGGGTTCCAGTCCCTCATTGGGTGTAGCAACTACTAAAAAAAAGTTTCATTTTTGGGCGCCTGGGTGGCTCAGTGGGTTAAAGCCTCTGCTTTCGGCTCAGGTCATGATCTCAGGGTCCTGGGATCGAGGCCCACGTCGGGCTCTCTGCTCAGCAGGGAGCCTGCTTCCTCCTCTCCCTGTCTCTCTGCCTACTTATAATCTCTCTCTCTGTGTCAAATAAATAAATAAAATCTTTAAAAAAAAAAAATTTTCATTTTAACTTAAAGAAAAAAAAAGAAGCCAGCCAGAGTTCAGGCAGTGCTCTGGAAAGCTGAAGGGATGTCTGAGCTCCCTTCGGACAGTACCCGGACTCCCTGAGCGCAGGCAGCCAGGGATGCCCTTCTTGTCTCCGGGGCTCCTTGTGGAGAGGACATCACTGACCACAATGCAAGGAGTGACGAAAAGCCAAGCGGGGCAGGCGTCTGTCTGCCCAGCTGGTTCCTGAGAAACCCGGAGCAGCCGATGGTGAACCCAACACCAAGTGTGCAGCTGAGCCTCACAGAGGGCCACACACGTCTCTTTGGACCAGAAAGGGGCACGAGCCAGGTTCCTGGAGGTCAGCGGGTGCTCCAAGGGACACAGGGGGTCCAGGCAGCTCCAGAAGGAGGACACCAGGCTCCAGGGCCGCCCAGAAGCCACGGGCAGGACAACAGGCTCGGAGAAGCTGCAGCGGCTGCAGAAACACCAGGAAGGGTTTCCTGTCTCAAGCGCCAGTCTCTCTCATTCCAGGAATCCCCTCTTCCTGAAGCTTGCTTGCTGTTATTTATTTATACAAGGCTGAACCCCACCTTCCCAAGCTCTGCAAAGCGCTCCTCGCCACAAAGCCCGATTGTGCTCCCACATCCTCACAGCCAAGGCCGAGACAGAAACTGGCCCGAGGGAAGACGGTCGGGACCAGAGATGGAAATGCAGTCAGATTTAAAGGCGCGGTTCTCCAGTAACAGAGAGCTTTGCTGGGACGGAGAACACCCTTCTGACAGCACGGTGAGCTGGGGGTTCCGGCCTACCGTGGTGCCGGGGGCCCTCCGGCAGGTGAGCTGCGGGAGTCTGGGTTTGGACCGCCTCCAGAGAACCAGGCCTCACTTCGGGCTGGCTGACAGCTAAATTAGCATGCTCTTCTGCTCATTATCCACTTACAGAGAGAGGCACGGCGACATTTTACTAAAGCACCACATGCAGATGAAGATATGTCGATGAGAGAAAACCCCAGAATTTTTTTTTCCCCCCCAAAAGGAGACAGAAAAACTATGGTTCCCTCAGAACTATTCTGGCCCCAACAACAATACTTCTGGCAACTTAAAACACAGTGATTTTTCTTAGGGCTTACGAGGTGGGTTTTCTCTCTGCCCCCAAACCTCTCTCAGTAAAAGGTCTGGTCAGAAATTACTTTTAAACAGGCCCGTACCTCCTCACAACAAAATACATCTATAAAGTGCTAAAATAGCCCATGGGTAAGTTTGGATCTTGACACTCTGGACAGGTTTTGGCCTAGACAATCTTCTGGACACCAAACCCAGAGCACAGAGGGATCCCAGAGGGGAGTGGCGGGCCTAGGGCTAGAGCAGCCATGGCAGAGGGGACAAAGGAGGAAAAGGAAGTCTGTCCACGGGTCAGTTCCTCAGGGTGGCTGCTCCCAGCTGCTGGCCCATGTCCTGCCCCGGTGCGTACACGGCTGTGCGGCCGGAGCCTCAGTGACACCGGGGAGGAGCGGACGCTGACCTCCCTAGGAGCTGGCTCCATACCTTCCTTCCTCCCCACCGAATGTCCGCTTTCCTCCTGGTCCTCCATGCAACATTCTGACAAGAGTCCCCCAGCCTCTCTCGTCCCAAGAGACACCTCTAAAGCTAGGCTCCTTGTCTACACAAATGACGAGGAATTACCACTAACTGCCCCTCACGGCCTACTGACCGCAGGACCTCCCCTGAGCAGGGCCGGAGGGAGAAAGGAGGGGAAGGTGGGAAAGCCCGTTGGGGTCTCTCCCATCCTGTCCCATCCTGCCCCACCCCCTCACCCCACNCCACCCCCCGCCACCAGGGCCGGTCCAGGCATTCCTGCTCTCCAGCCAGAGGCCTCCTCAGCCTGCGGGTTCTACAGCTCAGGGCTTCTTGGAGACAAAGCTGCGGCACTGCTGACCCTTCCAGAACCACAGCTTTAATTTTTTTTTTAAGATTTTATTTATTTATTTTACATAGAGAGATTACAAGTAGGCAGAGAGGCAGAGCAGAGAGAGGAGGAAGCAGGCTCCCCACTGAGCAGGGAGCCCGATGCGGGCCTCGATCCCAGGTCCCTGAGATCATGACCTGAGCCGAAGGCAGAGGCTTTAACCCACTGAGCCACCCAGGTGCCCAGAACCACAGCTTTAGAATGTAACTCCTGGAAGGAACTCCCGGGTCACCCAGTCTTCACGGCTCAGGCCACATCCCTTAGGCTCACGCAAACCCTCCGTGTGGCCCAGCAGGAGGTGATGCCACCTAACAGAAGTGGGACAAATCTGGGTTCCCTGCCAGTCCCTGCCCCTGGAACGCTAGGTGGCCTCAGACCAGTCTGGTTTCTTCTAGAATGAAGCAGGAAAAACCACAGAACCCACAGGGTCATTCTGAGGATTAAATGAGTGAATGTATGCAATACTTCTCTGGGACACAGAGAACACTCAAAGAATAGAATTGTCATCACTGCACAAAGCACAATTCAGACAGAAGAGGGACTCCAGGCCCAGTCCTGCTATGTTTCTCGCCAGCTCCATGAAATGAGCAGCTCTCTCCGCCCCTCTGGGCTCGGTGTCTTTCGACCGTAACTAAAATCCAACTCGCATCTCCAAGCTCCCTTCTTAAAACACACACACAGGGGCGCCTGGGTGGCTCAGTCGTTAAGCATCTGCGTTTGGCTCAGGTCATGATCCCAGGGTCTTGGGATCGAGTCCTGCATCAGGTTCCCTGCTCTGCAGGAAGCCTGCTTCCCCCTCTCCCACTTCCCCTACCTGTGTTCCCTCTCTCGCTATGTCTCCCTCTGTCAAATAAAAAATCTTTAAAACACACACACACACACACACACACACACACACACACACACACACACACACAGAGACATGGCTTACTTCACGGGTGTACATGACATGTGTGTACGGTCTGGGTTTCTCAGCTGTGGCACAGCGGACGTTGGAGTGACCTAATCTTCTGTTGGGAGGGACCATCCATCCTCTACACCTTTCGATGCTCAGAAGCACCACCAGCCTCCACCTGCTAGATGGTAACAGTTCTCCCCACAGTCGGAACAACGGAAAGTGTCTCCAGACCCTGCCAGATGTGCCCAGCTGAGAACTAGTCACCTCCACACGCACGCACGCACGCACACAGGGACCAACAGGGCGCCCACTCGGAGAGGGAAGAGCTAAGCAGGGTGAGAAGGGAGGAAAACCTCCGCTGCAGGCACTGAGTCCCTGCAGTGTGCTCGGGCAACTTTGCGGGACTGAGACCACAAACACACACAGTGCTCTGGAGCGTCTTTACATCTGTGGAACACTTACTGTGCTCACAGAGACCGCCTGCAGACTTCATTTGGCCTGCACATACAGAGTCCCGTTCAGTGCGTCAACTTGCCAGGCTGAGCTCCCCAGGCCGAGACAACAGTGTGCTCAGGAACTCGGCCTGGGGGAGAAGAACACAGGCGGTTCTGTGTGCTGCCTCCCTGCACACTCACCTTGAGATACTTGAGGAAAAGGAGGCCGCCTTGGGGCAGCAGGCGGCTGTGGGCTGTTCTTTTTTTTTTTTTTTTTTAAGATTTTTTATTTATTCATTTGACACAGAGAGAGAGATTACAAGTAGGCAGAGAGGCAGGCAGAGAGAGAGGAGAGAGGAGGAAGCAGGCTCCCTGCTGAGCAGAGAGCCTGACGTGGGCCTCCATCCCAGGACGCTGGGATCATGACCTGAGCCGAAGGCAGCGGCTTTAACCCACTGAGCCACCCAGGCGCCTGCTGTGGGCTGTTCTTAAGGAAACGGGCAGCTTGCCTCGGACTTGNGTGGGCTGTTCTTAAGGAAACGGGCAGCTTGCCTCGGACTTGATGTGTTAGCGGATTTGACGAAACTTCGATTTTCCCAGTTCGGATGAGCTACGGGCTTGGTAGACAAGGCTTGTGTATCCGTGGACACGAGACCATGTGTACACACCTACCCACTTGCTAATCTAAGTAAAAATGAACAGTAGTCATAAAGACAGAAGACAGAGGTGAAGTGGAGGAGGGGAGGTGAATGTCTGCCATAAGGAGAGGTCTGTTTACCCCCAAGTGTTTAAAAACGAGAATCCTGAACTCCCTTTCTAACTTATTATGACTTATTTAACATTTGTTTTTAATTTGCCCAAGATCATAATCTTCACCCAGGACCACGTATAAGCCAAACTCGAACTTGAAAACCAAGCAGACCTTTGTTCTGCCTGCATGAATTAGTGTACAAAAGGGCATCTGATTTCTCTCTCCTCTAACAATCTGGAACACTAGTCCCTATGTATGTCACTAATGCTGGGAGAATGGGCCCTAAGACAGGCGTCAGGAAACGAAGGCTCTAATCCTGGCTGATTCACTTGTGCTCCACGGAGACAAGTTATTTCGGACAAATACATGGACAGTTGCCTGCTAGCTGGATGCATGGAGTAGATTAAGTAGAACTAGGAAGAGCTATAGAGTCCTGGTCACTCACACTGACAAGGAAGTGCCAAGAGTAGAATGGTAGCCCAGACCCATCCACTGTTCCCAAAGGATTTTGGGGAACACTAGTCCCGTGAGATGCCCCTTGGAAAGAAAACATTCTGTGGTTCCTTCATTCATCCAACAAATACTTACTGAGGGCCTTCTAGATGCCTGGTGCTATAAAGACAACAGAGAACAAAAGAGACCCACTCCCTGACTTCTTCAGTAAGTTGAGGATCCAGAGACAAGTATCCAGAGACTAGGCCACCTCTTTCCCAACAGTAAAGGGAGTTCACATACAGGGAACAAGG
>LNAC01000180.1:1976870-1995886 GCA_002007465.1 Ailurus styani
TTGGGGGGTAGTATTCCAGAGGGCCAGAGGAATCCTGCACAGTATACTCCCCTGTAAGAGACGCATGGTACACACTGGCGTGTTAACAGTCCCAGAAGTCCTGTCCTACCCAAAAACATCCCAAGGATGTCACTCTGGGAAATGCTGAGAGAGGCATTATTGTTCTTGTAGCCTACAAGAACCTTCCATATGAAACAAAAGCTCTTGTTCATATAACTGGAAAACTATGCATCTTCCCAGAAGAGCCAAAATACCTTGGGGTTGCTAATGTAATCCTAAAGTATTTTCCTTGGCACAGACCTATAAAAACATATGGCTTCCACAACTGCTGACATACTCTCAGTATCACAGATGAAGGAAAACCCACAGCTACAAACCAGTGGGCCAGAATCAAAGGTCTACCTCCAGCACAGACATCTGCTTTATTTTTGGAAAGATGTACATACAGCCTTGGGGCGCCTGGGTGGCTCAGTCAGTTAAGTGTCTGACTCTTGATCTTGGCTCAGGTCGTAATCTCAGGGTTGTGAGACAGAGGCCTGCACTGGCCTCGGAGATAGGCATGGAACCTGCTTAAGATTTTTTCTCTTCCCTCTCCCTTTGCCCCTCCCCCCCAAAAAAAGATGTATACACAGCCTCAATACTGGGATGAACTGAGAAAACTGTCAAAAGGGGCACCTGGGTGGCTCAGTCGGTTAAGCATCTGCCTTCAGCTCAGGTCATGATTCCAGGGTCCTGGGATCCAGCCCCACATGGGGCTCCCTACTCAGCAGGGTGTCTGCTTCTCCTTCTCCCCTTGCCCCCTGCTTATGTGCTCTCTGTCTCTCATGTGCGCGCTCTCTCTCTCAGATAAATAAATAAAATATTTTTTAAAAAGAGAAAACCATCAAAAAAGTAAAATAAAAATGATTAACCACCAATGATCAAGTTATCAAAAATTATACTCTGAAAGCTACCAAAAGTGAACAATCATTGCCCTTGTTAGCCTACAATGTCCAGAAGGAAGATAGATTTTGTTACTATGTAAGATGCATAAAGAAGGAAATGTAAATAATACACATGTGCAGATTTTGTGTATAAAGTACTATGCTAGGGGTGATAGTGATCAAAAGGGACAGATGACAGCCAGGGTCCTTAAAAAAATGGATTCTATGAAAGTAGCAATCCAAAACTGATCATCAGTAAGTGCCCAGAAAATGGTTCAGTATAAAGACTAAATTTTACAGGGGCTGGGAGGTCCTGAAAACCCAGAACTGCTAATGCTGATAATGATTTTGCCTTAACAAAGCCCTTACTCTATGTACCAATGTTCTCCATGCTTGTATACAACCTTAGTTCATCTTTGCAATTATGAGGTAGGTCCTAGGAATACATCAAAATATGGCCTTGGCCTCAACATTCAATGGAAATCTGTTCTTCGGCTTCAGCTTCAATCTTCAGAAGGCCTGAATTTCCGCCTGGTCAATGATCATGTGGTCAGAGGGATGACTAACATATTTAATTAATGTAAGGAAATGAAGGAATGTTTGATAATGATAAGGAAATGAAACATGTTTGAATTCATCATCATTATCTGAACATGCCCCCTCAAAAACAGGGACAGATTCTTTAAAGATTTATTTGTCAGAGAGAGAGAGAGAGAGAGAGAGAGAGAGAGAGAGCAAGCACAAACAGCAGGAGTGGCAGGCAGAGGGAGAAACAGGTTCCCCGCTGAGCAGGGAGCCCAATTCGGGACACAATCCCAAGATCCTGGGATCATGACCTGGGCCAAAGGTAGATGCTTAACCGACTGAGCCACCCAGTCGTTCCCAGGGAAGCATTCTACATGTAAAGTTTAGGGGAAATCCCCTTATGAGCTTTACCTCTTGAAATGTTATCAGTTGGCAGAAGTATGTTGTTTTTTACTGGAAGAATACAATATAAGCATGAAACATTAATCTTATATAGAAAACAATTACAATGTACAACTACAATTCTTAAATAGGATTAATTAACTGCATTACTAATATTAAGAGTACATTAAAAAGAGAACAGTACATACTTTTTGAGCAAGTGTTTATTAGTGTTTTTAAATTACAATAGGCATACTATATTCTACTTCTAAACTCTATAGAATTGTGTGGTGTGCTCATAACATTAAATCGAGTAACCTTTAGAAACTATATATGCACCCTCAGCATTCAGACTATGGTCTCTAAATAACATATCTCACTAAAAGGAATCAGAGCTCCTTCTAGAAATAGCTGATCTGGGAGGGGGAAAAGTACAAGAGGAGCCTGGAATGTCTTCCCATAACAGGAAGCAAGGAACATCGAAGACCACTGAGATCGTGCAAAAGGACTCAGGAGCCAATGGGAAGAGGCTTCCACCAGCTGAAGATGGAACAACTAGAGGATCAATAAAAATAATACTCGGGCATGTGGGTGGCTCAGTGGGTTAAAGCCTCTGCCTTCGGCTCAGGTCATGATCTCAGGGCCCTGGAATCGAGCCCCAAATCAGACTCCCTGCTCAGCAGGGAGCCTGCTTCCTCCTCTCTCTCTGCCTGCCTCTCTGCCTACTTGTGATCTCTCTCTGTGTCAAATAAATAAATAAAATCTTTAAAAAAAAAGAATAATATTCACAAATGGATTGAAACACATGAAATCAGTTGAAATCCATGAGCTCACATTTTAAAACATAATTTCATTGGTCACCTTTGCAGGTTGTAAGAAACCAAATGGAAAACTAGTCAATAAAGGGAAAGAATCAAGCATTTAAATTGCTTTCCGAATACAATATACAGGGGTCAGCACACTTTTTCCATAATGGGCCAGATCTTTTCAGGTCTGTGGGCCAAATATAGACTCACTGGCAACTATTCACCTCAACGCTTGTACTGCGAATGCATCGAGAGACAATACGCAAATGAACGAGCCTGGCTATTCTAACGAAACTTGATAAAAATAAGTAGCAGACTGGATGAACCTTAGTTTGCTGACCTTTGATCTAAGGTAACTAATGGTTCATAAAGAACAGTTTCTCTTTTAAAAAGTAGTATAGGGTGCCTGGGCAGCTCAGTCAGTTGAGCATCTGCCTTCGGCTCAGGTCATGATCCTAGGTTCCTGGGATCGAGTCCCGAATTGGGCTCCCTGCTGGGGGCGGTGGGGGGGGGAGGGGGGAAGAGTCTGCTTCTCCCTCCACCCCTCCCCACTGCTCATGATCTCTCACTCTCTTTGTCAAATAAATGAATAATTTTTTTAAAAAGTAGCATAGATGAGGGGCCACTGGGTGGCTCTGTCAGTTAAGCATCTGACTGAATTTCAGCTCAAGTCATGATCTCAGAGTCTCAAGCTCTGGGATTGAGCCCAACACTGGGCTCTGCGCTCAGTGCAGAATCTGCTTGAAGAGTCTCTCCCTCTCCCCCTGATCCTCTCCTCGCTCATGCACATTCATGCTCTTTCTAAAATAAATAAATGCATCTTTTTAAAAAAATATATAGCTGATAAATGAAGAAGGAATGACACAGATATACTATCACCATTTTGAAACTGCTAACAAAGTGAGGACCATCAGTGGCTGCTAATTTCACAGACAACCAGACCTTAAGTGTTTCATAATACAGGGACACGATCTATGAAAGAGACTTTGAAAAATAAATTAAAAAGGAGAGAGGAAAAGAGAGAGAGAGAACCCTGAAGCTTGGTCATGAATTTAAATCCAGGGAACTCCCCCTACCTGCTGGAAGGGATGTTGCCTGAATCATAAATCACTTAATAAAGCCAAATAGATTTTCAAATTAAAAAAAAAAGAAAAGAAAAAAGAAAATCTAAATTCAGCTAACAATTTTCCAGAACTGTAAGGGACAGAAAAACATGTTACAGGACATCATAGGGTTGCATTTAACAAAATCCAGACTGTGAGAAACTCCACAGGAGTCATCAGATAAAAACCTAAAAATTTAATTAGGAAGTTCTTTACATTCTATGAAGAGTGCATAGCAGAATGTCAACTTTGCTACCTCAATATTTCACAAGATTTCAAAATCATGTACCACACTTTCTTGATAAATCACCTATGATCCAAGCAGAATAAAGACGATGAAAACTATGAAAAGAAGAAACCCAACATTCATTTTTTTTTGGTCTCCCATGGACCAAAAAGATCTTGTTCTTCATCTTACCAGTATTCACAAATATGTGGTAGAACATCACAGGAACAATCTAGGCATTTACAGAGCTGTGAAATTATAATTCTTGCACTACAATGTCAAATTTTTTCAAAATGTGACCATTAATTTGGCCACTAAAGAGTAATAACTTTCTGACAAGAAACATCGATGGATACTAAACAACGGATGAAAGTTTGATGAGAAACAGGTTATTTACATAGTCACAAAGTATCTTCCCACAACACACTTATTAATTACAAAGAGGAAAAATAGTAACTTCCTCGGAGAAACCTGGCAGACATCATTTTTACCAAGTGATCAAAATTAACATCAGCTGTACTAGGAAAAATAGATGGTGCCTTGTGAGAAGTAGAGAAGGATCTGGTAGCAACTACGTAGTTTTCATACTTAAAATAGAGAACCTGAATCTATTCATGAAGAAACATCTGAAAAGAAAGGCAGAATTCAAAGTTCTACAAACTAAATGGCTTGTAGTCTTCAAAAGTGAAGAATTCAAGAGACACAAGACAAAAGAGTTATTCAAGACTGAAGGAAACTAAACAGACACAACCAAGTGTAACACATGACCTTGGCTCATCCTGGACGCCTCCCCCCAATTTTTTTTTTTTTAAGATTTTATTTTTAAGTTATCTCTACATCCAATGTAGGGCTTAAATTCACAACTCTGAGGTCAAGAGTCAAATGCTCCATGGACTGAGCCAGCCAGGTGCCCCCCCAAATTCTTTTAAATGTTTTCTTTTGCGGGCACCTGGGTGGCTCAGTGGGTTAAAGCCTCTGCCTTCGGCTCAGGTGATGATCTCAGGGTCCTGGGATCGAGCCCCACATTGGGCTCCCTGCTCAGTGGAGAGCCTGTTTCGTCCTCTCTCTG
The DNA here is from genome assembly GCA_002007465.1 of Ailurus styani. Taxonomy (NCBI): domain Eukaryota; kingdom Metazoa; phylum Chordata; class Mammalia; order Carnivora; family Ailuridae; genus Ailurus; species Ailurus styani. The sequence goes on from LNAC01000180.1 coordinate 1,981,904, forward strand.
CCTACCTCTCTGCCTACTTGTAATCTCTCTCTCTGTCAAATAAATAAATAAAATCTTTATTTAAAAAAATGTTTTCGGGCGCCTGGGTGGCTCAGTGGGTTAAAGCCTCTGCTTTCGGCTCAGGTCATGATCTCAGCGTCCTGGGATCCAGGCCCACATCAGGCTCTCTGCTCAGCAGGGAGCCTGCTTCCTCCTCTCCCTGTCTCTCTGCCTGCCTCTCTGCCTACTTGTAATCTCTCTCTGTGTCAAATAAATAAATAAAATCTTAAAAAAAAATAAAATAAAATAAAAAAATGTTTTCTTTTGCTACGTAAGGCAGTTTGAAGACAAGTAGCAACATTTGAATAAGGTCTTCAGATGAGATAATAGGTCTATGTTAACTTCCTGATTTGGNGTTTTCTTTTGCTACGTAAGGCAGTTTGAAGACAACTAGCAACATTTGAATAAGGTCTTCAGATGAGATAATAGGTCTATGTTAACTTCCTGATTTGGTAACACATTGTGGTGATTGTCTTTGGTGTTAGGACATGCATGTGAAGTTATCTAGGAGCAAGGGAGCATTGTATTTGCAACCTACTCTCAAATGGCTCAGAAAAAAAAGCTATAGAAAAACAAAGATAAAGAAAATATAGCAAATACTAACGTTTGGGGAAATCTAGAAAAAAGACATGGGAATTCTTTGTACTATTTTGTACTTTCTCTGTGTCTGAAATTATCTCAAAGTAAAAAGTTAAAATTAACATATATATCCCATATATATGAACTAACAGTATATATATCATTCTGTTGAGAGCTATTTGATTAAGAATTCACACAAACTGGGACACCCGAGTGGCTCAGTTGGTTAAGCAGCTGCCTTCGGCTCAGGTCATGATCCCAGGGTCCTGGGATTGAGTCCCGCATCGGGCTCCCTGCTCGGCGGGGGGCCTGCTTCTCCCTCTGCCTCTGCCTGCCACTCTGCCTGCTTGTGCTCTCTCTCTCTCTGACAAATAAATAAATAAATAAATAAAATCTTAAAAAAAAAAAAAGAATTCACGCAAACCGGCAATTCTGTTACAGTGATATGTAACTCTTTCCAAAGGTAATTGATAACCATATAAATTCAAAATGTGCACCAAGAACTGAAAGCTGATGTGCTAATTACTTTTGTTGAAGCATTTCTGGTCCCCCTGTGACTATACCATTTAATCATTTCCTATAAATATATTTAAAATACTGTAAGAAAACATCCACTTACTAAGATACTGGTTAAAGTTTTTGGCCACTGGGCGCCTGGGTGGCTCAGTGGGTTAAAGCCTCTGCTTTCAGCTCAGGTCATGATCTCAGCGTCCTGGGATCGAGGCCGCATCGGGCTCTCTGCTCAGCAGGGAGCCTGCTTCCTCCTCTCCTTGTCTCTCTGCCTGCCTCTCTGCCTACTTGTGATCTCTCTCTCTCTATGTCAAATAAATAAATAAAATCTTTAAAAAAAAAAGTTTTTGGCCACTAAACACCTTAATAAAGTTGTAATAATACTGTTATCTGGATGACATTACTCATTTCTTTTTATATCCCAGAGATTCATTCTATGATCCATTTAGTTTTAGTCTTGGGCAAAACCTGGTTTTAAAATGCAGTCTGTTCAGCCAAAATGTTAATTCAGTAACCTTCAAATACACCATTATCCCCATTTTGCCTAAGAGCACCCTAGGGTACAGGGCACAGAGCCAGAGAAGGCCTGGGATGGGCTTCAAGGGGAGGCCAACTGTGGCCAAACTCAAGTCCCAGACCCCTTTAGCGATACTGCCTCCCCAAGGGAAGGAGTCGCCTGTCAGCGGGGTCTGCTGCTCCAGCCCTCAGGCCTTGGGATTCTCTCCACACCCAGCTCCTCTCTCCTCCTTCAATGCCAAGCAAAAGCAACTGCTTTTAAGGGGGCCTCTGCCAAACTCCAGTTGCTCTCACCATCCCAGCCCCTCCCTGCGTTAACTCTCCTTGTGAGAGCCTTGCCATCATGATCCATTTCCCACTCCAGAATTCAGCACCAGAGCCTTCCTCCCTGACAAGCATTTTGTAACAGAAAAGATTATGGGGCGCCTGGGTGGCTCAGTGGGTTAAAGCCTCTGCTTTCGGCNTATGTTATAGTGTTTTCATGTCAGGTATCTTTAACACTCCTACTCTAAATTCTACCTCCCTTCTCTGTGATCCTCCTAGAAAATAAATAGATAATATAATTGACAAGCAAAGACTATATCCAATTAATTATAGTTTATAATTATATCCAATTATAGAAAATAATATTTAGGGCACCTGGGTGGCTCAGTCGGTTAAGCGTCTGCCTTCAGCTCAGGTGGTTCTGGGATCCAGCCCCGTGTCCAGGGCTCCCTGCTCATCAGGGAGTCTGTCTCTCCCTCTGCCCTGCCATCTACTTGTGCTCTCTCTCCCTCAAAAAAAATAAACAAAATCTTGAAAAAAAAAAAAAGAAGAAGTAGAAGAAGAAAAGAAAGAAAGAAAATAATATTCAGGGCACTGACTGACTCAGTTGGTGGAGCATGCGACTCCTGATCTCGGGGTTCTGGGTTCAAGCCCAAGGTTGGATGCAGAGATTGCTTGAAAATAAAATCTTAAAAAAAAGAATATTCACACATGTACCAGCAAGTGGGACTTGGTCAGGAGCAGGAAGCAGGCAACAGACCAAGTCAACAGATGTACCTGACAATATTTTATATCGTGTTATCTAAAGAAACATGTTCACCACCTCAAGATGTGAGGAGAAAAACACAAGGGAAATTGCAGGGAATAGATTAAACAGAGCCACAGAGCACAGAAAAGCAAAGAAAGATCAAGACAACAATGAACACTATCTCTGAAACTGTAGAGACCAGTAATCGAAAACTCTGACTGTCCCAAGCAGAAGGAGGGATTAAAAGTGTCCATACGGGATGGGCGCCTGGGTGGCTCAGTGGGTTAAAGCCGCTGCCTTCGGCTCAGGTCATGATCCCAGGGTCCTGGGATCGAGGCCCACATCGGGCTCTCTGCTCAGCAGGGAGCCTGCTTCCTCCTTTCTCCTCTCTCTCTGCCTGCCTCTCTGCCTACGTGTAATCTCTCTCTCTGCGTCAAATGAATAAATAAAATCTTTAAAAAAAAAAAAGTGTCCATAAGGGAAAGGGCTGGAAATGCCACCAAAATGAATAAATACAGACACGTTACTCCTCACTGCTCTTCAACTTGTACACATTTCTTTGTCCCTTGTTGCAAATGGCATTTTCACATGAATTTGGTGGTCAACACTCCCTAGAAGGGCACTCCAGCACTGTGGCTGGAATGTAGGCTCCAACACTTCCCAGAGAGGGAACTCTGGGCGCCTCGCTTACGCTTTGTCTCAGCTTCCTCCAGGACAAAACAGATCATGCGACCAGACGTACAAGCATTCAATGTAGCAGCAGTGGTAACCAGTGCGAACAGTGCCCCAGAACACTGCAGGTGTCTACAGGCTGTTTTGTAAAATGCTGATGTTTAAATATTCATGCTGTCAACATTCGACAAATGTCTGTGAGTCACTTGTCATGAGTCAGGTGTTAGTTTAATAAGGAAGTATTTTGAGGTGCCCTTTCTTTGTGGCACTGCGGAGCTCCCTGTAGGTCCCCCTGAGTAGTGGAGAGAGTAAAGCCCGATGATGAAACTGAGCCCTAGTCCTGTTTCCGTCCTTCATAACTGTTTGATCCTGGGCAAGCTCACAATCTCCCTGAGCTTGTGCTCCTCGAGGGTGGGGTGGGCTGGATGCCCCCCTTCCAGCTCGGACGGCTCCAAGGGTACCCAGGCAGGGTCCTTTGCCGGAGAATCTCAGGGAGGAACACCCAACCCACCCCTAGCAGGTAGCTGTTATAAATCCATCTGACCTTAGCGACCCCAATTTAGCCTTTTTGGAATTTATGGAGAAAAATGTAGTCCCAAACATCAGAAATCACTACTGCCAAGAAATCTGGACCTGTAAACTGATCAGCTTTTCATACCACTTATTCCTACTTCTTTTGTTTTTCTTCCTCATTGTTAGATCCATCTTTTTTTTTTTTTTTTAAAGTAAGCTCTAGGGATGCCTGGGTGGCGCAGCTGGTTAAGTATCTGCCGCCTTCAGCTCTGGTCATGATCCAGGGATCCTGGGAATCGAGCCCCACAATAGGTTCCCTCCTCAGTGAAAGGTCTGCTTCTCCCTCTCCTTCTGCCCCTCCCCCTGCTTGTGCCCTCTCTGTCTGTCTCTCTCAAATAAATAAAGCTCTAAGCCCAACATGGGACTTGAACTCAAGACCCTGAGATCAACAGTTAGATGCTCCACTGACTGAGCCAGCCAGATGCCCCTAGGTCCAGCTATCTTTTAAATCAGTTACTATTTCTCATATTTATGTCTTTTTGTTTTCTGCATGTTTTTTAATAGATGTTCCTACAAATAATAGCCCCATTCACTGTATGAGGTATAAGACATTAATCTCACTAAGATTTAGTGTCTTGCAATACCCAGATCTCCAGAAGGGTTTAGCTACGACCCCAAGTGTCTCCCCAACTTCTATCAACCATACTCAGAAGTCCCTCCTGTTAATCTTCCCACCATACTATTGTTTTCAGAAAGAGACCACCTGAAGAATAATCTGGGAAGTGAAAGAAAAAGTGAATGACCCGAATCCTAATTTCAAACAATCTTACACCCACACTCCCCCCCACACACACACAGAAAGGGGAGTAGGGAGGAGACTAATACATTCCCTGCAATTCTTAAAATAATTCTCTGTGTAAATGTTTACTATTTATTTCTTTAATAGTCAATTTACTGAAATAGTTATAAATGACTGGGACTGATTATTTAGAGAGCCTTAAAAAGGTGACGAATTTATACGATATTTTATAAAATAAACAAAAAGGGAATAATATTTGCATGCTTGGTTCACCAGAGCTTGGTTTATTAACCAAACTATGTTGTAATACAAATTGCAGGAGTAGCAAGCAAGTTCACTCCTCCCACCTTCTTCTACACCAAAGACGCACTTGTGTATTCCCAGCCCTCATGGATTTCAACAAGGAAAAACTGTCCCCAAGTTCAAAAAAGGTCTAATGTTAGTACATAACCACGTTTTTCTCCAAAGAGGGTAACATGTGGTGGTGAACTTCTGGGGGCCGCCCACCAAAGTCCTCCAGACCACAGCCCTCCTAGAACAACGTAAACCCCAGCCACTCCAACAACTGTTTATTTGGGAAGGTACGTTCCCAGGTCCAATTTGTTAAGTCAGGACAAATCTACCCACCCTCCACCACAACTGATAACTCCCATCAGGATTTCTGAACTGAGAAACAAAGGTCAGCCGTCCTCCCAATGGGAGGCGGACTTTTAGTTACATCAGGCATGTCAGAAGTCACAAGGGTAGAATGGGAAGACCTAGACTTTAAAGTCACAACCAAGTTCAAATCTTCGCACTGTCAATTACCAGTGGTGTGACCTTGAACAAGATACTTGACCCCTACTAGCCTCCCTACATAGTAGCAAAATGGGAATAACAAGTACCTAGTTCCTAGCAGGTTAGAAGCTATGAGAAATATTAAGGTTTTAGGAGCTACCGTCACGTGCTTTCCAAATGGCGTGGAGCTATTAATACCCTTCAGGAACAGCAAATGAGGGCACCCACTTTACCATACATTTTCCAGTATTTAAGTCATATTAAGACAAAACCTCTGGTAATTTGGTGGGGGGAAAAAAGAGATTCTTTTCTTTATTAGCATGTTTTGACTACCTAGAAGGTATGTGGTTGTTATTTGTAGTTTCTTCTTCTGGGAATTTTTTGTTTATATTTATTTTATGGTTGCTTTCTACAGTTATGGTGAGCACTTGGGGCCTTGTCCCTCTTGAGTGGAACAGATTTCTTTTTTTTTTTTTTTTTAAGATTTGTTTATTTGAGAAAGAGAGAGCGAGCACACACAAGGGAGGAGGGGCAGAGACAGAGAACACGGAAGCCAACTCCCTGCTGAGATTTCGGAAACGCTATAGCACAGTTTGAGAGTATGAGTGTGAATTCATTTCCTGTCCTGAAGACTCCAGGTAACCAGTTATCACCCCTTATCGCTTCCACAAAAGCTTCTGAAAAGAGCCATGCTTAGGACATTTTTAAGGTTTTACTCTCAGACTCCGAAATGTATTTCTAAATTGTTCATTTTCCCATGAAAATCTGTAGGCTATATACATAACGAAAAGATTTAAGATTCTAAAATTTATTTTAGAACCTTAAAGGTATCTGTCAATGGGGGTAACTCAGAGTGTCTCTAAAACCTTACGAGTCTAATACAGAGACTCTCTAGCGCCCCGGCGCTGCTCACTGAGCAGCCCATTCGGTACAGAGGAAAAGGCGGTCCACTTTATTTCCCTTGTGTTCCCTTCATTCCCGAACGCCAAGGTTTTGGAAACTGCAATTTATTTCATTGTCCCTGAAATCCAAACCAGTTTGAGAGAAGATAATAAAGCACGGGACATATAAAAACCTCCTTCAAAAATACATTATCAGATTAGCCCATTTGGGCAGTTTTCTACATGCGTTTAAGCGGACAGTCCTTTCCCATCCCAATTATTTACCCCATCCCAGTATCTGCCTCTAACAGCAAATGAGTTGTATGTTGATTCCCATCTTTATCCTCCTCCAAAATCAGCCAGCTGCAAGCATTAAAATGAGGAAACATGTCCCAGGTGTGTCCTATCTCTCAATCATGCACATTTCATTATTGAACATGGAGCTAAAAGGTTCCCAAAGGTCTTGGGTTTTCTCATGGGATGCGGAGGAAGGGTGTGTACTGCCACAGCGTCCAGGACCCTCACCCTGGCCAACGGGCCCCTGGTTTGAGAACACCAAAGCTATCCAGCCAGCCGGTACTCTGCCCCTCAATTTCTGCCAACCCTGCCTCTGCCGTTTTCCACACCCTCATCTTCACCACCAGGGCCAGTCCGTACAATCGGGGGAACGTGTATCGCTGAGCGTCCTCCATCACTGAAACAAGACTGACTTCTTCCCAGTTCTAGTCCCTTCCTCCTCCCGTCTTCCCTCCCATTCCGCTTCCACCCTGCCCTACTGCCCTACAAACAAGCTCCCACTCCAGCGTCCCAGACTCTCTTCTACAGCCCGAGGCTCCTCCTTCCCTCCTCTTACAGCAGCCAAACTTCAACAGGTTGTCCGGAGTCTGGTTTTCAACGTCTTCCAGGTTACGGTAGACAGAAAATGTGGGAGGGGCGCGAGCGGAGGCTGCCTGTCATGCAGGAGTCTGGGCTGGGGTTCTGGCTGCGGGAGGGCCAGGCCACTCCCCGGGGCCACTCCACAGCACAGCACCCGGGCACCCAACTGGGAAGTGCTGAGCTAGTATCTCTCCCCATCTTTCTCACCCCACTTGCCTGAATTACTTGTGTCACTGGGCACCAATAACTTCCTAACTGCTACACTCCCAAAGATCCTCTTCACTCCGCCATCTTCTCGTCTCCTCTCTGTGGCATCCGACACGGAGGACCAGCTTCCAGGATGTCACAGGATCTAGGCCCACCTCTTACCTTGGCAAGGGCTCCTTTCCATGCTGCCTCAGTGACTACTTTCTCTGCTCTGAGCATCCTGCCCCTTCTTCTCGGGCCCCCTTGCATCACCCAGTTGCTGGAATTTCAACTATTCACTCATCATCCCCTCAGACCCCATGCGTTTCCAATGAAACTCAGCAGTTCCTCCAAACGAAAGCCCCTCACAGACTGTGTGAGCTCTGTTATTGCCAAAATGGCCAGTGAGCATCTGTCCAGCATGGGGCAGGCAAAGATGGCGCACCAAGGCTCCACCGGGAAGAAGGCATTCCCCCAGGTCACTGAGGCTTCGACAGTGAGAGTTAACTGTGACATCAGCCACTTTCTGCCTCCACTTACTACCTACCTCTTTCTGCAGAAATTCAAGCAACCATTCCAGTCTCTCCCATCCTATCCTTCCTTTCCATTCAGATACTCTTGGACACTTTTTACCTCAGCCCGGACTCCTAGGAGTCTCCTAATCCTCATAGCTCCTTCCAGGTCCTCTCCCTCCAATCACTGATCTAAGCACACATACCAGTCACTTCATTTCCCAGCATAACTTTCAAAATGGTTCCCTGCTGCTTTTGAGTAAGACCGATTCTTTCACTGACGTTCAAGTCTTCTCACGCCCCAGCCCCTCATCCTTCCAGGCAAATGGAATAACTTTTACTACCCCAAACAGCCCTAAACGTTTGGCCTTTCCTCTCCCAGTGATGGCTTCTACCTCATGATTGGGGTGGAAGAAGACTGTAATGTTTCTTTCAATTTTTTATAATTAACAAGAATCACTTTGAATTAAAGAATGACTGAGTTTCAAGGACTAGTTTAGGTTATGGCAGCAGGGGGCTTGGTTTTGTTTGTTTTTAGATTTTATTTTTAAGTAATTTCTACACCCAACGTGGGACTCAAACTCACAACCTCGGGATCAAGTCATATGCCCTACCGAATGAGCCAGCCAGACACCTCAGGGACTAGTCTAAAACAACCTCCTCGCCCTATGTTCCTTGATCATGCTAGCCCAAAACAACTTTTCTATTCTCTTTCCTCTGAAAATTCTTCTCCAGACTTTGTTGACTCTTTTTTTGTTTTTTTTAAAGATTTTATTTATTTGACAGAGGTAGAAAGCACAAGTAGGCAGAGTGGCAGGCAGAGGCAGAGGGAGAAGCAGGCTCTCCACGGAGCAGGGAGCCCAATGCAGGACTCGATCCCAGGACCCTGGGATCATGACCTGAGCCAAAGGCAGCAGCTTAACCAACTGAGCCCCCCAGGCGCCCTACTTTGTTGACTCATAACGCAGACTTCCTATTAAGAGTGGTCTATGTTTATACTGCTTCAATTTTTAAGACCTGTAGGGCAAAGCTGGGTCAACTTCATCCTATTTCCCACTGCCCATGACAGGTCCTCAGTAAATATCAGATGAAGTTGAGGAGTTACAAATTAATCTTAAGGATACCAATCTAAATTTCCCCAGTTTGGCAAATAAAGTTGACTCTAAACTTTAGAGTCATAAGTAGGACAGCTGCATTATATGGATTTGGATTATTGCAGCTTCTGACGACTTAATCATTTAAAATATTTTTTAGATCACAATTTTTTTTTTGGTAACTCTGCACATCACTGTAAAGTCAGGACACCCTGTTCAAGGTTAGATTTTTGTTTGTGTCCTAGCCTACTTTCTCCTCCAGAATCCCAAGAAGTGAGATCAATGAAGGAGGAGTCCAACCTATAACTTTCCAAAAGTAAAACAAGTCAGGCATTCCCCACGGGATCCGCTGACCTACCCAAAGGAAAAAGACAGTGTTGAAGTTCCCTCCACAGACTCTGTTACCCGCTGTCACCCCATCACCCCAGAAATCCAAGGCCAAAACTGCAGCAACCCAGGCAAGACCCCTGCAAAAGCTTGTTCCATGTAAAAAACTCTCATTAAACGCCGTTATATTTGGAGGCGGGGGGAGAAACAGAAGTTCTATTTAGATGAAATGGCTTTAAAGAATTTTACCAAAAGCAGCAAGTTTATATACTGATCTTCCAAAAGAAAAGGATTTACTTATTCGTTCTTACATACAATTCCTAAAGACAGACCACTTCTCTCTCTGTACACAAAGATTTCTGCTGGGCTTCCTTGGTGTCTGGAAGAAACCAGGCGCATCCAGGATGCTAGCAAGACTGGCCGTGAGCAGCAGTGGGATACGAAGCACTGAAAGCCAGCACACGTTTGGAGAACAGAACGGTTTCCTACGGAAACCTGAGTGGAGCTGGTCTGAAGAAGGTGCCTGTGGGTGATGCTTGGGCTACGTGATAGTAGCTCTTAAATGCAGAAACTGGACCCCAAAGCCAGAGACTCCCTTGGCAACTCTACCTAAAACTGTTCTCCAAAATGTTGTCAGCACTCACGCCGTGGTCCAACTCCTCTCTACCAGCTCCTAGCTAAGTCACCGAACCACAATCAGCATTTTTGTTTGGGCCCTTAATAGTCTTACACTATTTTTGACATCCACTTCCTCCCACATTAGCTTACGTTTCCTAATGAAAAACCAGTCAACGGCACCAAGGTGGTTTAGTAAACCTGTGGAGTCTTTTCGTGAATGAATGTATAATTTCAGCGTGGCTATTTGAAGGAGTGAAAGACGGTTTGTGGCTCTTATTCATCTCTTCACAGGCCACGGGGTCCCCAGGGCTCCAGAGGAGAATGAATCACGGGCTAGAGGCTTGGCACACACCCCAGGCTAAGGGGACCTCTTCTCTAAAGAGCCTCAGGAAGAGGCCACTTCCCAGCCTCCCGGCCAAGCCAGAGTGCAGGGCAAAGGTAAGGCATGGGGGAAGAGACGGCCAAACTGCAAAACTGCAGGACGGGCCAGCTGCCCCCGCCCCCTAGTCATCCCAGCAGGAATTATGCCAGGCAGGAGGGTGTTGCAGCCCTGCTGCTTGCTATTCCTAGGGTCAATTAACACCCTGGGAACACCCCAGCCAATCTTGACTTTTGCTTGTGGCTTGGTATTTCCAGAAAGTGTGAGAGCAGCAGAGTACTGAAGTCACCCAATATTATACCAGTTATAGACTTTAGAGGAGCAACGCCTAAGGTTGTGAAATGTAGTAGTAAAACAAAACAAAACAAAAGACCTGGGACGCCAAAAGAGAGACCAGATCATATATTCCAGGCTCCCCTCCCCTGGGTCCGCTACCCACCCCCACCCCAGCTCTACCCCCTCTCTATCTCCATTCATTTTACCAGGCCTGGACCCCAACCGAGGGCCACTTTGTCTGCACCTACAGTTTGCCTACTGTGAGAATCACATTAATTACAACAATACAATCATCCACAGGAAAAGCATCATCTCAACCTTACAGGCCAGACAATCAAGTGCTTAAGTGTTTCCTCACTTGCTTTCCTAAAAGCCCATGATGCTCAAGGATAGGGTCAAAAGTAGCAGTTTCTGTGGAGCTCATCTAAAGGCAGGAACTTACAAGTGAACTTCGCAACCAGGCAGGCCTAACACAATTATGGGCACAGAAGGGGCACAGAAACTACAGGGAAACTGAACTTACTTCTGTCAGGGCAGTTCACCAGGGGGACAGGACTATGTATGGGAGCGGGACAGGGCACACTAAGTTCCTTAGGAAAGGCTGACGGCAAGAGACTTGCGCGTCCCTGGATGCTTAAAAGGAAGACGGTGACATGGGCCTGGGCGGGGAACAGCTGCAGGAATGAGCAGGGACAGAGACAGGCAGAGAAAGGTTGGCTTCTCCAAGGAGGGCTCCAAAATTCCCCAGCAGGCTTGGATTTAGTCATCAGGAATCCCCGGCCCCAGTGAGAATCAGCCTGTGGAAGTTCTTAGGCAGAAGAACATGTAAGGTGGAAGAAGGAAGAAAGAACAGTAGAAGATGGTAGAAAGAAAGAGGGGAATGGACACAGACAGAAAACCTGTCCCCTGGGGCTCCCGGGGTGGGGATGGGGAGCAAAAGATGAAGACAGGCAGTTGTCAGAGTCACGGTTCAAAGAGGAAGAATGAAAACACCCTAAAGAGAATCAGGTGGGTGGAAGGAATAGCCTGCTCGAGGGAAATGATTGGTCATATTTGGGACATTTCTGGTGACTTTATCTGCACCAGGACCTGGATCGGTGCTGACTCAGGGATCTTAAGGCCTCCCAGACTCCACTTTCCAGACATCTAATGGTAAATGGAAAAATGGGACTTTGTGAGCATCGCCCTCTCACAAAGTGACAGGGACCGGAGCAAAAGTGAGCTTTCAAAACCCTTGCAGAACCGAGCTACGCCTGCACACAGAGACGGGAATCAACGGAAACCTAAACAAAGTCACTGCAGCTTGTTTTGCTCAACTTTTACTTTACCCACTTTCAATATGAATGAGAAAAGGCATCAGTCAGATGCCCATATCCAGCTTAGATTCAGGACTTCCTGGGGTGCTCCAAAGCGGGGACAAAGCTGCGGGGCCTTCCCTGCCTGAAAAGTGAAGGTGTGTGGTCCCACGCCCCTCTCCCCAGGTCAGAGCCCCCTACCTCCACTCCCACATCCCTTCCGGCCAGGAAGGCGACTCCACTGAAGCCACAGCGGAATGCCTCCGCTCTCCACCGACCTCGTACCACGCCAGCAGGCAGCGCCCATTCCCCACCGGGCATTTCTCAGGCGGCCCTTTAATTACGATCAGTATTTAAGGACAGCTTAAGCAAAAAGTGAGTTCGTCGGGGCTGCTCCTGAGAAGCCAACCCCTCCCACCCCCGAATCCAGAACGAACTGGCGCGCGCTGGGAAGCAAAGAGAATGACCACGGCGCGCGTGGCGCCCAGAGGACAGCGCGCAAGAGCCTGACACACAGTCACAGTAGGTAGGCGCTCACCGAAGATCTGCCATCGGACCTAGCACCTGGGCTCTCGACCCCGGGGTGGGGTGAGCTGGCGGCTCGGGGGACACAAAGGCCTCGCCAGCCCAGGGCTGCGCCCCTCGCGACGCGGGGGGCGCGAGTTTAGGGCCAGGGAGGGGGCGATGGAATCCGCCCTCATTTGCACGTCGTCTGGGGCCCGGTCAATTTGCTTAATCACGGCTCTAAATGCCAGCGCGCAGCACACAATGCGCGCCCATTAACAGGTTTAAAGTGTCGCAGCGCTCGCTTTAAATGAGAAAAGCCGGCAACAAAGGGGGAAAAAGCCAAGTTCCTCAACTTGAAGAATGCCTCGGGTCACCCTCCAAATCATCTAGCGAGTTTAAAATCCCAAGCTCCACAGAACAGTTGAGGCCCCTGCCCGATGGCTGGGGGTGGGGGTCTTCGGTGTGAATAATCCGCCACGAATCCTGGGTTTCTTAGGAACCAACTCGCAGCGGCTCAGTGAAACTGAAGTCGGGGGCAACGTCGCCAACGCAGCTCCCCCGGCCCATTGCCCAACCGCCAGGGAAAGCTGACGGATTTCCAGGAAGGAAAGCGAGACACCCCCACCCCCCCAGCGCCAAAAAAAGCAGGCACAAATCCAAGTTTTCCTTTACTGCCAGCAAAGACTTTTGGAGGCTAGGGAAGACCCCCAGAAGTGGACCCCAAATCCTCTCCCCAACAGAAGGGGAAAATGTAAAGGGACTTTACTTTCAGCCAGACACTGCCCAGCGCAGCCTACCGCCCGGCCGCCACAGAATAGTTCAACTCCGCAAACATGCTCTGCCCGGGATCCTCCCGGGACGGCCCCATCCCCCACCCCATCGCCGAGCCCGGGGGCGCATCCCGCCGTCCGGGCCTCCCACCCGCCCCGGCGCCGCCCGACAGGCACTCACCGTGCGCGCTCCTCCGGGAGACAAGGGTCCATTGGAGAGGTACGGACTGCTCAAGTCCGGGATCATCAGGAACGGGTACCCAGGGTACGGGGGGCCCTTAAAGAACGCGCCGTCCTGGGGCCTTCTCACTGCGGGCAAGACCGAGGTGGGGGTGAGGCCCAGGCCCCCGGGACAGCGCGGCCGCAGTGGACCCGGGGCGGGGACCTCGCTCCCGGACGGCTGTGGCCGCGGGGGGCGGAAAGCAGGGGTACGGCCGCGGGGCCGGGGGGACCGTGGGCGGCCTGAGCTGAGGCGCTGGGCGCAACGGGGCCCGGGACTGGGGGCCGCCCCGACCCGCACGTACCTTCGGCGAAATAGTCCCGCGGCTTCTGGAAGGCGTCCCGGGCGGGCTGCGGGCGCCTCTCCGCCTGCGGAGGAGACACAAAGGCGAGGGCGGGTGAGCGGGCGCCGGGCCGGGGTCCCCCCGGGGTCGGCCGCGGGAGCCTCCTTACCTCCGAGTCCGAGCTGCTGCTCTGGTTCTCCGACTCGTTGACCAGGGACGACTTGACCTCGTCCAGGTCTCGCTGCGCGGAGGCGCTGTCGCTGCTCGGCTCCTGCTCCTCGCCCCCCTCGTCTTGGAAGGGGATCAGCTCGTCGTTCGCCCCGAGGTCGTCCCCTCCGCCGG
>LNAC01000180.1:1996606-2012087 GCA_002007465.1 Ailurus styani
GCTAGGCATCCCCTAACTTTCTTCCAGAGAACCCCCAGAACTCCGCGCCGCTTCCACACCCCCTCCCACCGCGGCGGCGCGCTGGCAGGCGGCACTGCCCCCTGCGGGAAGGCTTCGGACACACAGACCCGCCGCGGACTCCCGCTGCCTGGAGGTCCTCGGAGCACGGGATCCCGCCGGTCGGCTCGCCCTCGCCGGATGCGTAGGACAGAGGATCGCGCAAATTTATGGCACCCCGGAATATGCCGGGCGGCCTTCCGCTCCTCCTTCCCGCGGGGTTCCAACGCGCCCCCTCGCTAGCCCAGGTTTTTGACCTTGTTCAGATGTCTAAAGTCAGCCAGCCGCCGCTGAAATCCCGAAGATCACCTTCGCCCTATAGTTCCAGACCAGGTCCGTCAACGAATAACTCATTAGTCCTCGGCTCAGAAAGGATTCGGATTGGGTTCGTTGCGAAAGAAAATTGTGTGCCTGTGACCTCTGAAGCCGTTCACACAACTGCCTCGGAAGCCAAGGAGCCTATAAAAAATAACCCAACCAGCCTCGTGCTGAAAGAAGTGCCTCTCAGATTCGCATTAAGATAGCATCCCTCTCCGGCCGGTTTGGGAAAGTTTAAAAAAGTGAATCTCGGGCCATCCACAGTGGGGAAGTGTTGGCGAGAGCATCCATTTTAAAAGCAGACTGAAAGGCAGTTTGGGAATGCCTAAAACTGTTTTCATCGCAAGTGGCAGGGGAGTTTTCTACAGCGATTCCCCCCACACGTGGACAAAGCCACAGATCCAAGGAAGTTCAAACTGCAGGGAGGTCGGGAAGAGGGGTTCTGGGTCTCACGGTGAGGGTCTTTGCAGCAACCAGCTAAACAGAATGAGGCCCCGGCACATAGGGATCCTAGAATGATTTTGGAGAAACATTAAATGAAAGACAGTATCTACGGCCCTCAGTCTTTCATTTTCATTTTTTTTAATTAAATATATATAAAATAATAAAAAAGAAAAATTAAATATATATATTTGTTTCTGTATAGAGAAGTCTGCGAAGATACACACCAAGTTATCAGTAAGTGTATCTGAGAAAGGGGAGAGGAGAGAGGCTGTTTTGTTCTGCTTTCTACGTATTTTATAGTTGATCACAACCAAAGATGCCTTATCTCTTCTTCACACAATTGTTACATGACTACAGCCTCAAACCTTTTTCAAACAGGGCGCCTGGGTGGCTCAGTGGGCTAAACCCTCTGCTTTCGGCTCAGATCATGATCTCAGCATCCTGGGATCGAGGCCCGCATCGGGCTCTCTGCTCGGTGGGGAGCCTGCTTCCTCCTCTCCCTGTCTCCCTGCCTGCCTCTCTGCCTACTTGTAATCTCTCTCTGTGTGTCAAATAAATAAATAAAATCTTTAAAAAAAAAAAAAAACCTTTTTCAAACAATATCCATGGATCTCGAATAGCCTCTTGAGTAAAAGGTAAAAGTCCCTCTTTACCACTTGCCACACCTCACTCCAGTGAGACACTGTTACTGGTTGGGTGTATCCTTCCAGACATTTTCCCAGGCACATGTAAACACATATACAAACATTCAGATTTACTTCCACATAAATAGAATTATATTTCTATTTCATAATATTTCATATTATTGTGTGATATTTCATTTTTCTATTTCTAAAAGAAAGTTTTTCATGTGGTCCATAAACCTATGAAAACCCTGTTGTATTAGTTTCCCATGGTTACTGTAACAAATTATCGCAAACTTGGTGGTTTAAAACACTGGAAAGGCATTCTCTCACTGATGGGGAGGCCGGAAGTCCAAAATGAGTTTCACTAAATCAAAATCAATGTGTTGGCAGGGCCAAACTCCCTCCTGAGGCTGTAGGGAGAATATATTCCTCGCCTCTTCCAGCTTCTGGCGGCCGCCTGCCTTCTGTGAGATCTCATCACTCCAGTTTCTGCGTCTGTGGTCACACAGCCTCCTCTGTCTGTCCAATCTCTCTCTGCTTCCTTCTTAGAAGGAAGGACACTTGTGATGTCATTTAGGGCCCACCAAGATAATCTTGGATAATCTCCCCACTCAACTTCCTTAACTTAATCACATCTGCAAAGACCCCTTTTCCTTATAAGGTAACATCCACAGGTTCCAGGGATTAGTACTGGGACAAGTCTCTGGGAGGAAGCCATTATCAGCCAGCCACACCTATTGCCCTGGAAGAAATGCAAACTGAAAACAGCACAGAGATGCCATTTTTCACCTATCAGATTGGCAGAGGCAGAAGACAATTACACCCAGCACTGGCCCCATCGCTGGGAAACAAGCAGCTGCTGGGCATGGCTACGTGTAACATTTCTGGAAGGAAATTTGGCAATAGCTATGAAACACCTTTAAATGTGTACGCCTTTGACTCATCTGTACACTTCTAGGATTTTACACCAAGAAAATAACCAGGCGTACAAGTAAACCTGTACAAGTGTGTTCATCACAATGAAAAGCTGGAAACAACCTCATTGTCCCCAGATAGGGAATTGTTAAATAAAATCATGATGCATTCATTGGATGCAATGCTATGACATAAAAATATGTTTGTCGGTGTGGAAAGAGGCTCATAGCGAAAGTAGAAGATTAAAATTAATATATCTAGACTTCTGGGGGGCCTGGGGGACTCAGTGGGTTAAGTGTCCAACTCTTGATCTCAGGGTCCTGAGTTCAAGCCCCAAGTTGGGCTTCATGCTGGGCAAGGAGCCTACTTTAAAAAAAAAAAATTAAATAAAAAAAAATGTATATAGACTTCTGCTTTCCATTCTAATGGAATAGTAATGTCAGATTAACTTTTCCATCAAGAACCACTATAAATGCTAAGTAAAATGCTGAAATAAAGCAACAACAAAACCCAGCTGATTTGAAGTCATCAGAGTCAATCAAATCCTCCAGGACTTAAGGAGTCAAGATACCAAATAGAAGGGAAGTTCGCTGAGGTTTTTATTTACTCCTGTTTGATCCCCTGAGAGCATTTGGTGATTTGCAACATCGGGCAAAGAGGGCAAACAAAAAGCAACTGTCTAGAGCAGGCAAACTCGAGCCTCTTCCCTGTTTCATAGGGTCTGTGAGCTAAGAATGTTTTTTACATTTTTTAATGATTCCTCAAATAAATCAAAGAAGTATAATAGTGTGTGACATCAAAATTACATCAAATTCAAATTTCTGTGTTGATAAAGTTTTAATGGAACGTAGTCATGCTAAGTCATGTATTGCCTATGGCTGCTTTAAGGTACAATGTCAGAGTTTAGTACTTGCAGCAAAGATTATATGTGGTGTTCTCATGGCTTTATACCACTACTCTCTACACTACAAAGCAGAGATGAAGTGTTTCAAGTGCCATGTCTCTCACTCAGACAAATTCACAAAGCTTGTGGAAAGAACAAGGTGTTTATAGCCTGTAGTATTCATTATATATACCAGCAAGTACTTGGCAGAAAATATTTACTTTCTGGTTTTGGATTCCTTTCACAAAGCACTCATTACCTTTGGTTTGCTATTTCTGAAGGGATGAATATTCCTTGCAGTTGGTCCAAAAGTTGCCTGGCGTGTAGCATCAGCTAAATACAGAAGTATATGTTTGAAGCGCCGTTCACAGTGCTATAGTGTGTTCATGATGGATCTGCTGTGGTTCATAATGAATTTTCCCAGCTCTGTCATTTAGTCTTTTTGTAAATATGGAATTAAATCATTTTATGGGTGACTTAAGATTTGAGCAAGAGGACACAGCCTACTCATTCCATGAGCTCTAAGAATTTTCCTATGTGTAAAAATCCCACTGAATCATCCCAATAAATGATTATTAAGCATTCTTTGGATATAATAAATAAAGTTGTGGAAGAAACCCAGCTTCCCTGCTGTTCTTAAGATGAAGAACCATGCAAAAGCCAAAGTCATGAGGATTTTGGTTTGCATTAGGGTTCTGATAATTACAGTGGGACTCTGGAAAGGTCAAGTTCACATCCTGAAGCTTTGGTTTCCTCATCTACAAAACAGGGAAACAGAGCCACGGGTTGCTCTATCTGCTCCTGATTATATACCCTAATCAGCTGTCAAGGACACTTTTAGCCTCATTTCCAATTGGGAAAATATGAAAGATGAGGCATAGGGGAGATGACAATTTATCAGCATAAGTTTTATGCTTCTGTGTTTTCCTCTAACAAGTTCACTTTCCTTTCTCAATTTACTACGGACTTTCCAGCTTCTGATCATTTTGTGTTATTGTTCTCAGCAAAATTACATAGGCTTTATTTTCTTTTTCTCTCTGATTTTGATTTTTTTTAAAGATTTTATTTATTTATTTGAGAGAGAGAGAGTGAGTGAGAGAGAGCACAGTCTGGAGGGGAGGGGCAGAGGGAGAAGCAGGCTCTCCACTGACAGGGAGCCTGATGCGGAACTCGATCCCAGGACCCTGGGATCATGACCCAAGCAGCAGGCAGACACTTAGCCAACTGAGCCACCCAGGCGCCCCTTTCTCTCTGATTTCGTAAAAGGAGATGGTACTCTAGTACTTTCCTCTAATACAGCTTCAAAAGTATTCCTGTATTGGGGCACCTGGCTGTCGGTGAAGTGAGCCACACTTGATCTCAGGCTTGTGAGTTTCAGTCCCTCCCTGGTGTAGAGTAAAGATTACTTAAGATCTTTTTTTTTTTTTAAGATTAATTTTTGAGAGAGAGCAGCAGGGAGGGGCAGAGGGAAAGGGAGAGAATGTCTCAGGCAGACTCCACGCTGAGCATGGAGCCCAATGTGGGACTTGATCCCACCACCCCGAGATCACCACCTGAGTAGAAATCAAGAGTTGGATGCTTGGGCGCCTGGGTGGCTCAGTGGGTTAAAGCCGCNTTTTTTTTTTTTAAAGATTTTATTTATTTATTTCACAGAGGGAGAGAGATCACAAGGAGGCAGAGAATCAGGCAGAGAGAGAAGGGGAAGCAGGCTCCCTGCCGAGCAGAGAGCCGGATGCGGGCCTCGATCCCAGGACCCTGAGATCATGACCTGAGCCGAAAGCAGAGGCTTTAACCCACTGAGCCACCCAGGCGCCCAAAATAAAATCTTTAAAAAAAGAAAAAAGTATTCCAGTATCTCTAACTGGGGCATATCTGGTTTTAATAAAGGGTGTTAATTTTTGCTGCTGGAGCCCTATGATTAGCCAAATTCTGGCATAAACTTTCCAGTCCCAATTCCTGTAATCTTTTAGGTTTCTCTTTTATTTACTTTTTTAAAGGAGGCTCCACGCCCAACATTGGGTTTAAACTCATGACCCTGAGATCAAGGGCCACATGTTCTACCAACTAACCCAGCCAGGTGCCCCATCTTTCAGGTTTTTAAATAGTATTTATTATTAGTTTTCCATGAAAAGAATATTGGTCCCACAAAAAATCTGAAGAAATACCTACCAAGCAGTAAATAGTGCCATTTTCTGGAGATAAGCTACTAAGGAAATTTTTACCCGCTACATTTTGCAATATATATATTGAAAAAATGTGTGCTTTCTTACAAAAATGGACAATTCGTAAAATGTTAAAAACACAGTGAAATATAAAAGGACACAAACACATATTGCAGAATTGATGTGGGCAAGACCCATTTGTGATGGCTGGCAGTGTACACCAGTTTCCACCTCGCACATTGCTGGCCTTCCGCACCGGCTGGTGCCGTCCTCCTTCCCCTCTCCCCCTGGGAGCGCCACCAAAGCGCAGCCACCAATGCACCGAAAAGCACATGCCATGATTCTGCTTCTTTGCGTTATTATGAGTTTTAAGACTGTATTTATTTGACAGAGACAGAAAAAGCACAAGCAGGGGGAGCAGCAGAGGGAGAGGGAGAAACAGGCTCTCCACTGAGCAGGGAGCCTGATGCGGGGCTCCATCCCAGGACCCTGGGATCATGACCTGAGCCAAAGGCAGACGCTGAATGTGAATGTGTGAATTGTCTGAATGTGTCTGTTTGTCCAAGTCTAGGTCATACACGCTGTATCACAGCTGTAAGGAAGACTGGGAAAATGAGAGCTAGAAGAGCAGACACAGAATCTGATGAGATCTGTGTGCAGGTTTATTGGGGAATGATCTCAGGAACAACATCTGCAAGCGAGGGAGTGAGGCAGGGTTAAGTTCGATGGAAAAGTTGAACTGCAAAGCAGTTGCAACAGAGGACTCAGTCAATCCCACAGAGAGCTCTAGAGCTGGAATATTCCTTTAGATTTGCCCCAAATTGAGGCAAGGGGCCAGCCCTTTGTTCTCTTACACTGACTAGTCATTGAATATGGGCTGCCACCAGAGGGGGGCCATACTCTTGGGCAAGCCAACTCTCCTTTGCCCAGAACAATTTCTAGGGAAAGAGTCAGCGATGAGCCATTGGCAGCCAATACTCCTGGTGGCTGAGGAAATGAGTATCTCAGTCCTAAAGGGGAATTCTCTGCGGCACACCACAGCGTCCTCAACAGTCTATCCCTTGCACCATTTGGATCTGCTTCCTTTCTGTAGTCCTTTCACTTCATCTGGGAACAGTTCGAGGGTTCTGAATGATCTCATTTTTTTTTTAAGATTTTATTTATTTATTTGACACAGAGAGAGGGATTACAAGTAGGCAGAGAGGCAGGCAGAGAGAGAAGAGAGAGGAGGAAGCAGGCTCCCTGCCGAGCAGAGAACCCGATGTGGGCCTCGATCCCAGAACCCTGGGATCATGACCTGAGCCAAAGGCAGAGGCTTTAACCCACTGAGCCACCCAGGTGCCCTGATCTCATTTTCTGGGAAGACTTTTGTGAGAAAGGGTAGCAGGATAAACAGCCCTCATTACTTCAGCTCAACTCACGTTGTGATCTCCCTCCCTAATACACATTCCAGTCGAGAATTCCAGATTTCTCTCACCTTCAGCCTAGGTGGCTTCTCTGATGGATGATCCAGACCCTCAGTACTGGAGCTGTCTGAGCCCACAGTCACCACACTTTTCTTACACTGCAACTGCTCCCTTTGTCCATTTACTGTAAGTATTGAGCAGGGTGTAGCTAGAGATTTTTCGGTGAATCACTTGGATGCAAAATGCATTCTTTCCTACCTGGATTGAGTAACAGCAATGCTATCTCCTGATGATCACAGTCAATTAATTACCCATGACAATACGGTTATTCCTTTCCTTTCTTGCTAGTCTCTTGTCACAAGAAACCTAAAGTGACTGGGCGGTAGCTTCAGGGAATTTGCTCAGTCCGCCAGAGGAAGCATTCTCCTCTGGGAACCAGGAGCTCCACAATTTAAATTTGAGGGCATAGGAGGCCCAAATTTCCCAAGTGGGTCGGCGGAAGTGATAGAAGTGGAGCCACTCCTACTTACATTCCTTGGCTTCCTAACTCATGTAGTCTATCTGTTTGGACACTATACCATATAATGGTCATTGACTTAAAGTGTATATTGCATCCTGGAGGATGATGTCCCATTCTTATTGAGGGTCATCTCTAAATTAGTACTTCAGCTGTACCTTCTAAAGGCTAGTCCATCACTTTATTAGTCCAGAAGCTTTTGAGTGACATGGTATGTGATAGGATCAGTAGATCTCCTTATCAGGTGGTCATTGCCACATCTTCCTTGCTGTAAATTGGGTTTCTTGAGCCAGAAGTGATGTTATGCAGAATTAATTCCTTACTGGTAGATCATTCCATAAGTCCTCAGACAGGTTGTTCCCCCAAGGCACCTGCAGGCAGAAAAGCCAGCAAGACTATATCCACAATGTGTATTACTTCCAGCCAAGAGGAAGCAACATTCCTTTCAGAGGGTCCCAATAATCAGCTTGGCACCAAGTGGCTGTCTGGCTTCCTTGAGGAATGGCACTATATCAGGGACCCAGCATTGGCCTCTGTGGTACTATAGTATATACTATTGTATATAGTATTGGCCTCCCCAATAGTATACTCTGCATGGCAATTGTAGCTAGATCAGCCTTGGTGGGTTGGAGCTCCTGCTCTGGGCTTCATTCCTAGTCTCCAAACCTGCCGTGATGACTATTCCGTTCCTGAGCCAACTGTGTCAGCACTGGGGTAGCTGATAACAGAGGTTGGCTGACATCAACCTGCCTGAGTCATTTGTCTGTTTGGTTGTCTGGTGACTCTTCTGAGGGTGGATGCTCTTTTGTGGTCTACGAAATGCAATACAAAAATATTCACACTTTTTGCCCACTTCCTTGGGTCCATCCATAGGAGGCGCTGGCAAACTTAAAGCCCACAGACTAAATCTGCCCAGTGCCTGTTTGCAAATTAAGTTTTATGGGAACAAAGCCATGATCATTTATTTACATACCGTTGTGGATGGCTGCTTTTGCACAACAGCCAAGCTGAGTGGTTGCAACAGCAACGATATGGCCTGTAAGTTGCTCTGATCCTTGATGTAGAAAGTTTGCAGACTACTGATCTACTCACTTCTTTCCAAGCCCGTGTCCCCGGTTTCTTTTCAGGTCCCTGATCAAAGCAAGCCATTTGACACTCCCTTCAACTCTGTGTACATTTTTACCTTTGGTCACTTTTCTTTCTACCCAGAGTAGATGACTAGATGTATTGTCTAAAGCTCTCACCATGGGAAGGATCTCCCCCAGATATTTCTTCAGGGTCACTCCTGAGTGAGACAGCACTGTATCAGCCGTCCGCTTTGGCTTATACCCACATATCAAGGCAATTCACCCAAGAATCAACCTTAACCTTGTGCTTCTGTCAGCTTATAATCTCAGGAAGAGGCATCAGTCATCAGTGAAGGATGACACTGTGGTCTACCTGCTGGGGTAGCTGACTTTGGCCTTTGGCCCCAAGTCCTATGTACTATTTAAATTTTATAACGGATTGCTGCTGGGCTCACTCAACCTTATGACTTGGTAGGTCTGACAGAGACCAGCTCATGATAGGCTGTTCTGGCCAAGTGGTCCCTTGATGTCTCATAGTCATATGGTCCACCTCTGTCATGGCCCTGGAGCATTCCAGGAACTATTTATGGTCTTGGACTTGGCATACACTCCTCACAGGTCTTTCACCATAGAAACCTCTATTGTCACACAGTGTCTGGATTACATGATCTAAGGGACAAAGTTGCTTATGATGTCATGTGAATCAGGTGGAGAGACTTTTCTTGCCCTGGGCCCTAATTGATGTCAGTCTTCCATGGGATCCAATAAATAGGTCAGAGCAGTTCTCCCCAGTATGACACATTCTACCTTCAAAATGGGAAGAGGCTACCAAAGTTTTGTGCTTCCTTATCAGGGGAATTCCTAAACACTGTACTAATGTGGTAGGCCCCAGAATCTCCCAAGGATTTAAGCCCCCTTCTTTGGAAAGCATGGACAATAGACTTGCCATTTCTTCCTCTCACGGTCCAATTAACATGATACGTTGTCACAGTTGACAAAGTGATGTTCTTCTGGATGTTCAGATAGTCCAGATCTATTAGGACTATGTTATGATGGTGTGGCGAATTTAAAAGATGTCCACAAATTCAGCAGAGCATGCAACTCTTCATCTCGAGGTTGTAAGTTTGAGCCCCACATTGGGTGTAGAGTTTACTTGAAAATCAAATCTTTTTTTTTAAGATTGTATTCATTTATTTGGCAGAGAGAGAGCGCACAAGCATGATGAGCAGCAGGCAGAGGGGAGAGAGAAGCAAGCTCCCTACTGAGTAAGGAGCCCGATGTGGGACTCGATCCCAGGACCGTGGGATCATGACCTGAGCCAAAGACAACAGACACTTAATGGACTGAGCCACCCAGGTGTCTTCTTAAAAATAAAATCTTAAATAAATAAATAAATAAATAAATAAATAAAATTTGTCCTTCATATTCCTTGCTTCAGGAGGTAGAGTCCAATTTCTCTCCCCTTGTAGATCACCTGTTCTCAGAGAAGTTACTGCCATGTTGTGAGAACACTCAAACAATGGAGAGGCCCATTTGAAGGGGACCTGAAGCTTCCAGCCAACAGCACTGTGAATGAGTCATCCTGAAAGTGAATCTTCCAGCCCCAATGAAGCCTTCAAATGACTGCAGAACCTGTGGACACCATGACCACAACCACAAGAGGGATACTGAGCTGCAACCACTCGGCTATTTATTCCTGCACTCCTGGCCCAGAGAAATGGTGAGATGATAATATTGTCTGCTCCAGGGCTTCTGTGACATGGTGCCATGAGATGCTTCTCTGCATTTATATTGGTTTTTTAAAAAGACTTATTATTTTAGAGAGAGAGTGAGAACAGGCGGAGGGGCAGTGGGAGAGAAAAAGTCTCAAGCAGACTTCCCGCCCAGCACAGAGCCTGACTCGGGACGCCATCCCATGACCTGGAGACCATGACTGGAGCTGAAATCAAGAGTCAGAGGCTCGGGGGCCTGGGTGACACAGCTAAGCATCTGCCTTTGGCTCAGGTCATGATCCCAGGCACCTGGGATCCAGCCCTACATCAGGCTCCCTGCTTAGCGGAGAGCCTGCTTCTCCTCTCCCTCTGCTCCTCTCTGCCCTACTCATTCCCCCTCTCTCTCAAATATATAAGTAAAGTCTTAAAAAAAAAAAAAAAGAGTGGGAGGCTCAACTGACTGAGCCACCCAGGCACCCCAGCTTCTCAGCATTTATACAGGTGCAACCCTTAAGTGTGAGGTATATTCATCAGTGAAGGATAATAGCCTGTGGGTAAAAGCTTCTTGCTTTCCTTACCTGGGGCACATTTCATAAGGCTTCTCGGATGGTCTTATGGAATCAAGCACTAGTTACCTACTGTGGTCAGTTCGTCAGTACATCCTTGTATTGGCTTTCCCTCTTTTCTTTTCCTTCCTTCCTTCCTTCCTTCCCTCCTTCCTTCCTTCCTTCCTTCCTTCCTTCCTTCCTTCCTTCCTTCTTTTCTTTCCTTCTTTCCTTCTTTCTCTCTCTCTCCCTCTCTCTCTCTCTCTCTCCCTCCCTCCCTCCCTTCCTTCCTTCCCCCACCTTCCTTTCCCATAAGCTCTTTCCCCCCATGTGGGGCTTGAACTACACCTCTGAGATCAAGAGTTGCATGTTCTGCTGAGTCAGCCAGGTGACCCTCCCTATTTCCCTTTCTTACTTTATTCCTTCCTTCCTTCCTTCCTTCTTTCCTTCCTTCCTTTCTTTCTTTCTTTCTTTCTTTCTTTCAAGATTTTATTTATTTGAGAGGAGGAGAAAGGAGGGGGAGCAGCAGAGGCGGAGGGAGAAGCAGGCTCCCCACTGAGCAGGGAGCCGGGTGCAGGGCTTGATCCCTGGACGCTGGGCTCATGACCTGAGCCGAAGGCATACCCTTAACCACTGAGCCACCCAGGCGCCCCCGTTTCTCTTTCTTATTCCTCACTCTTGTTCCTTGGGATTGCCTTCCCCAAAAAGCTACCTACACACAATCTTTTGTCTGCTTTGAGGAAGACCTACAAGATAATATAAAAAAGGCACTGGCATAATTCAAACCTAATTTTATACATTTAGCTGCCCAACAGTTGGCATCTTACTTAATATAGAAATATTGGGGCACCTGGGTGGCTCAGTCAGTCAAGCGTCTGCCTTCCACTCGGGTCACGATCCCGGGGGCCTGAGATTGAGCCCTACAGGCTCCCTGCTCAACGGGAAGCCTGCTTCTCCCTCTCCCACTCCCCCTGCTTGTGTTCCTTCTCTCGCTGTGTCTCTTTCGGTCAAATAATTTTTTAAAAAATCCTTTAAAAAATGTAGAAATATCGAGGTCAGGAGTAGTGCTACTACCTCCACTACGATTTAACAGGATTTTGAAGTATTAGCCAACACATACATAAGCGAAAGCATTTTAGATAAAAAATATAATAATTGAAAAAGAAGAGAGAAAAGGATTTCCATTTAGCAGTTTACCTGGCAGTCGGCAGATCTGTCTTTTGCTTCAACAGTGTTTGGATGACACGTACCCTGGGAACCCCCTTCTTCCTGCCTCAGAACACTTCAATATCCTCTCCATTCCCAACTGCAGGACTGTTTCCTCACCCATCCCCTTCCTCCCAGGCCAGCTAACACCATGTTTTTGTGCTTAGCTACAGTTACTGCCAATGCACCTGAGTTCCCAGATATGAGTTAATCAGAATAATTCACATAATTCAGAATTATTCCACCGACATGGAACCAGCTGGTTAATCTGCATCAGCTGGCCTCCACCTAACTAACACTCCTGAGCTCCTATTTTGAGCTTTATGTGTCTCTGGAGGGGGTGGCCCTCTTTCAGACGTACAGAAGCCGCCCCAAGATGAGTGGGGCAAAGCCCTGGACACACAGAAAACACCATGCCCTTGGAGAAAAACCTGCAAGCCCCGACTTCTGCCCACACAGACCTCCACTTCCTGGAGAACCCCTTCCTAGATGAGGAGGTGACACTCATCAAGAAGATGGCGACCACCTGACTCACCTCCACAGGCCGGCCAGACACTAGGCTGGGCAAGGATCTTGTCAAAAGGCTTCAAAAGGCTTCAAAAGGCTCACCCCTCAAGTAAGACTAAGAGCCTGGTGTCCCGGCTTCTGCCTGAGCCTCTCCCTGCAGCAACCAGGTAGCTTTTCAACCCCCTGGAGCTCCTGCCCAAACCCTGGACCAAATGGAAACAATAACACCTTTTGCAGAAAATACCATCACACATACACTTAAAGAACAAAAAAAACCTATCTCTGTTTGTGGATAATATAATTATTCAGTTGGAACATCCAAAAGGGTTGAAAGGAAAACAATCACAGGGATAAGAAAATTTAGTAAAGTAACATGATCTAAAATTAACATGTACAAATCAATAACCTTCATATATACAAACAGCAATTAGAAAATATAATGAAAGAGAAGATCCTTTTAAAAATAGCAAGGGGGCGTCTGGCTGGCTCAATCGGTAGAGCATGAGACTCTTGATCTCTGGGTGGTAAGTTTGAGCCCCACATTGGATAGAGAGCTTACTTAAAAAAATTTTTTTTAATCTTTATTTTTTTAATTTTATTTATTTATTAGAGAGAGAGAGCATAAGCCAGGGGAGGGACAGAGGGAGAGGTAAAGGGACAAACAGACCTCCCTGCCCAGCGCCAAACCCAGAGTGGAGCTTGATCCCAGGATGGTGAGATCATGACCTGAGCTGAAGTCAGAGGCTCAGCCCACTGAGCCACTTTTTAAAAAAATCTTTAAAAATAAAAGCAAAAAGGGGTGATTGGGCAGCTCCGTCAGTTAAGTGTCTTCCTTTGGCTCAGGTCATGATGTCAGGGTTCTGGGATCCAGCCGGCATCCCATCCAGGCTTCTGCTCAGCGGGGAGTCTGCTTCTCCCTCTCCCTCTGCCCCTCCCTTCCAACTTGTGTTCTCAAACGCTCTTTCTCTTTCTCTCAAACAAATAAATAAAAAATCTTTTAAAAAAAATAAAAGCAAAAAGAAACTAAATTATCTGGTGTAAACCTAAGAGAAATGTGCAAAGCTGTATTAGTGAAAACTACAAAACACACATTAAAGACACAAAAGTGGGCTTGTACATGAAGTAAGTCAATCAGAGAAAGACAATTATCATATGATTTCTCTGATCTGAGGAATTTGAGAGGCAGGGTGGGGGCTCATGGGGGGAAGGGAGGGAAAAAATGAAACAAGGTAGGACCAGGGAAGGAGACAAACCATAAGAGACTTAATCTCATGAAACAAACTGAGGGTTGCTTGGGGGGGGGGGGGCTAAGGGGGGGGGGGNCACGTTGGGGAAGGTATGTGCTACGGTGAGTGCTGTGAAATGTGTAAGCCTGATGATTCACAGACCTGTACCCCTGGGACAAATAATATATTATATGTTAACTTAAAATAAGTGGGCTTGAACAAATGGAAAGATGTACCATCCTCTTGAATAGAAAGATTTATTATCATAAACATGTCAGTTCTCCCTAACTTTTGTACATTAATTATGATTTTAGGGGAAATTACATCAGGTTTTGTTTTACAGAGCTGAACAAGTTTATTATATAATATATTTATATTATAAAGCTAGTGCATTTCTTTAAGAAAGAGAAACATGGAGAGGCTAGCCTCCAAGATATTATAACATTAAAGTTTCTATAATTAAAACAGTATAGGAGTGACACATGAACAGACAGACAGACCGATGGAATTGAATAGAAAATCCAGAAATAGACCTAAGTGTAAAAGGAAATTTGGCATACAAGAAAGGATATATCTCAGATCAGTGGAGGAAAAGACGAACTTTTAAATAAGTGGTGTTCAGACAACTGTGTGCCCATATGGAAAAAGATAACATGAGATTCATTCTTCCCATGCACTGGAATAAATGATAAATGAGTAGGAGACCTAAATGTGAAAAACGAAAATGTATAAATACTAGAAAGAAACCAGAATGTATTCCTTTATAATTTGGGAGTGGGGAAACGTCAATAATTTTACAAATCAGAAGAAACACAAAAAAGATCAGTAAACTTTACTACGTAGATATAAATATGCTTTTGCAGGAGAGAGAGGGAGAGAACATAAATTTTCAAAAGACAAATTGACAAACTGGGAATAGTGTTTATAATTTATATCACAAAGGGCTAATGCTTCTAATATATGATATGGAGTATTCGTGATTTTTAAAATGAGATAAATATATGAACATAGAAAAAGAAATGCAAATGGCAAAGATGCTCAATCTCTTCTATAATAAAGGAAGTGCATATTAAAATTACCCTGATATAACATTTCTTCCCTATCAGATTGGCAAAAATCCATAACTTTGACAACATACTCTGATGGTGAGATGTGGGGAGTTGGGCTCTCTTATATGTTTCTCATGGAATGCAAAATGATACAATCTTATGGAAGGCAATTTGGCAAAATCTAGCAAAATTAAATATGCATTTACCCTTCAATTTAGCAATACTACTTCTAAGAATCTGCCCCAAAGACTCACAGGTAAAACGATGATCCAACATACAGACCAGGAGCATTTTGTAACACTATTTAATAAAGAAGACAGCAAATAATCCAAAAGTCTATCAATAGGAAACTGGTGGAATGTTCTCTTTATGTAATCAAGTACTGTATAGATATAAAAATCAATGAGATTCTCTATTTCTATGGACTGAAATATGTCCCTTCAAAATTCACCTCTTGAAGCCTCAACTCCCATTGTGATCATTTTCAGGGCCTTTGGGAGGTAGGTTTAATGAGGTCATGAGGGTAGAGCCCTATAATAGCACTAGTGTCCTTATTTATTTATTTATTTGAGAGTGAGCACACAAGTAGGGGGAGTGGCAGTGGGAGAGAGAGAAGCAGGCTCCCCGCTGAGCAGGGAGCCTGATGTGGGGCTCAATCCCACGACCCTGGGATCCTGACCTGAGCCAAAGGCAGATGATTAACTGCCTGAGCCACCCAGGTGCCCTGGCATTAGGGTTCTTATAAGAAGAGACACCAGGGCGCCTGGGTGGCTCAGTGGGTTAAAGCCTCTGCTTTCGGCTCAGGTCATGATCTCAGGGTCCTGGGATCGAGGCCCGCATC
>LNAC01000180.1:2017569-2070426 GCA_002007465.1 Ailurus styani
CTCCCTCTGTGAAATAAATAAATAAAATCTTAAAAAAAAAAATTCTTAAAAAAAAAACAAAACAAACAAACAAACAAAAAAAAAAACAAAAATGTTTTACCCGGGTTGCCTGGCTGGCTCAGTCGGTAGAACATGTGACTCTTGATGTTGGGGTTGTGAGTTTGAGCCCCAGGCTGGGTGCAGAGATGACTTAAAAAAGAAAAATGTGGACGCCTGGGTGGCTCAGTGGGTTAAAGCCTCTGCCTTCGGCTCAGGTCATGATCTCAGGGTCCTGGGATCGAGGCCCGCATTGGGCTCTCCGCTCAGTGGAAAGCCTGCTTCCCCCTCTCTCTCTGCCTGCCTCTCTGCCTACTTGTGATCTCTATCTCTGTGTCAAATAAATAAATAAAATCTTTTTAAAAAAAAGAAAAAGAAAAAGAAAAATGTTTGGGCGCCTGGGTGGCTCAGCTGTTAAGCATCTGCCTTCGGCTTAGGTCATGATCCTGGGGTCCTGGAATTGAGCCCCCTCATCAGATTCCCTGCTCAGCAGAGGTCTGCTTCTCCCTCTCCCACTCCCCCTGCTTGTGTTCCCTCTCTTGCTGTCTCTCTCTCTGTCAAATAAATAAATTAAATTTTAAAAAATGTTTCACCCAATAAGCATCTTTGGTTGAATATCAAAAGGAAGGAGATATTTACAGCACATATGCTAATAAAAGATTTGTAGGGAGACCATGTAAGGAATTCTTTCTTATCCATCAATAAGGGGGAAGGGGATGCTGAATCCAAAAGGAAAATGGGAAAAAGATATAAACAAGAATCCTGAATGGCTCACCAATCTATGAAAAGTTTCTCACTAGAAATCAGGGGCACAAATTAAATACCATTAATAAAAATGAAATACCAGGGTACCTGTGTGGCTCAGTCATTTAAGTGTCTGCCTTTGGCTCAGGTCATGATCCCAAGGTTCCGGGATCAAGCCCCGCATCAGGATCCCTGCTCAGTGGGGAGCCTGTTTCTCTCTCTCCCTCCTGTTGGTGCTCTACTCTATCAAATAAATAAATAAAATAAAAAATAAATTTAAAATTTTTCAACATAGAGTTATAGGGGCTGGCAATTCTACTCCTAGATATATATTCAGGAGAAAATAAAAGACGTCCACAAGAAAATTTGTATGTGAATGTTCATAGTACCATTATTAGAAACAGCCAAAAAATGGAAACAACGTAAATGTTCATCAAGTGTTGAATGGATAAACAAAATGTGGTATATCCATTCAATGGAATGTCATTCAGCAGAAAAGAAAGCAGAAGCAAAGAAAGAGAGGGGTAAAGTATTGATCCCTACTACAACATGGATAAATCCTGTAAACAGGCTAACTGAAAGAAGTCAGACTCAAGGACCACATTCTAGTATGATTCCATTTATATGAAATAATCAGAAGAGGAAAATCCATAGAGACAGGAAGCAGATTGGAAATTGCTTGGGGCTGGGGGAGGAGAGGGGAGAATGGGGAGTGACAGCTTCTGAATATGGGGTCCCTTTTGGGGGGACAAAAATATTCTAAAATCGTGCTGATAGTTGCACAACTCCATGACTATATTAACAACACTGAATTATGCACTTTCAACGGATAAATTATGTACTTTCACTGAATTATGTACTTTTAATTAATTATATTTCAATAAAGCTACTTACAAAAAGATATGAATCCAGCAATTGAATTCCTTGGTATTTACCCAAATGAATTCAAAACTTGTGTCCACACAAGAACCTGCACAAGGATGTATATAACGGCTTTATTCATAATTCCCCAAACAGGGAAGCAAAGATGATGCCCTTCGATGGGTGAATGGCTAAACAAACTGTGGTCCATCCAGACAGTAGAATATTATTCAGCTCTAAAAAGAAATAAGTTATCAAGCCATGAAAAGACGTAGGGGAAAATGAAATGCTTATTCCTAAGCGGAAGAAGCCAATCTGAAAAGGCTGCATACTGTGTGATTCCAGCTATCTGACATTCTGGAAAAGGCAAAGCTATGAAGACAACAAAGAAATCAGTGGTTGCTAGGGATTGGGGGAAGGAGAGAGGAACAGGCAGAGCAGAGGATTTTTAGGACAGTGAAGCTACTCTTACACTACAATGGTGGATACATGTCAGCGGACATTCGTCCAAACCGATAGAATATTCACCATCAGGAGGGAACCCTGGGGCGCCTGGTGGCTCAATCGTTAAGTCTGCCTTCAGCTCAGATCATGATCCCAAGGTCCTGGGATCAAGTCCCGCATCGGGCTCCCCGCTCAGCAGAGGAGCCCTGCTTCTCCCTCTCCCACTCCTCCTGCTTGCGTTCCCTCTCTCACTGTGTCTCTGTCAAATAAATAAAATCTAAAAAAAAAAAAAGAAAGAGTGACCCCTAACGTACACTGAACTTTGGGTAATAATGATGTGTCCATTAGTGTAGGCTCATTACTTGTAACAAATGGACACCTTGGGAGCATGCGTGGGGTAGCTGGGAACTCTGACTTTCTGTTTGATTTTGCTCCGAACCTCAAACTGCTCTAAAATTAAAACCTATTCTAAAAAAAGAAAAGAAAAAAGTAAAAAAAAAAGTGGCAATCACTTATATTGTTAAGGAAAAGATATTAGATCGTCTTCTGGCTTCCAAAATTGCTTTGAGACATCTTCTGCCTGTCTAATGGTAGTTTCTTTATAGGCAACCTATTTTCTGTGGTCTTTTTTTTTTTTTTTTTTTTAAGATTTTATTTATTTATTTGACAGAGAGAGATTACAAGTAGGCAGAGAGGCAGGCAGAGAAGGAAGCAGGCTCCCTGCTGAGCAGAGAGCCCGATGCGGGCCTCGATCCCAGGACGCTGAGATCATGACCTGAGCCGAAAGCAGAGGCTTTAACCCACTGAGCCACCCAGGCGCCCTCTGTGGTCTTTTAAAAAGATCATTTTAGATAAGCTCTATCTTAGGAGTTCTGCAGTCTCACCGCACTGTGTCTAGCTCTTGGCTTCTTTTTATTTGTCTTATTTCCTGCAGCTGTGACTCTGGTCTGTCCTCAGTGCCAGAACTTTCTCAACCATTCTTCAAAACTGCCTCCCTTCTGAACTCTCTAGTCTCTCCTCCTGGAGTTCTGACAGGCATACGCTGGACTTTTCATTCCACCCTTCTTGTTTTGTAATTGTCTATTCGTATTTTCCATCTCCTTGCCTCTCTCTCTTTCCCTTCTGGATCATTTTTCTCTTCACCTTTGTGTAATCTGTTTAACCCTTTCATTAAGGGTTGGGTTTTTTTTTTCACTTTTTATTTGAGACAAGTGCAGATTCCCATGCAGTTTTAAGAAATGGTCCCATGTACTCTTTACCCAGTTCCCCCAAAGGCAATATCTTGCAAAACTATAGTACAGTATCAACAACATGAATGGACCTAGAGGGTGATTATGCTAAGTGAAGTAAGTCAAAGACAAATACCATGATTTCACTTGCCTGTAGAATCTGAAACAAACAAAAAATGAACAAACAAATCCAGAAACACACCAGAAACACCATTTTTTTAGGAGGCAGGGCAGAAGGAGAGGAAGAGAGAGAATCTTAAGCAAGCTCCACACCCAGCACAGTACCTACATGGGGCTCGATCTCACAACCTTGAGATCATGACCTGAGTCAAAATCAAGAGTCAGATGCCTAACCAACTAAGCCACACCAGCGCCCCCAGAAACACAACCATTAATAAGAGAACTGCTGGTTGCCAGAGGGGAAAGGGATGGGGGATGGGCAAAATGGGTGAAGGGGGTTCAGGGGTACAGGCTTCCAGTTATGGAATGAATTAAGTCACAAGGATGAAAGATGGAGCACAGGGAATGTAGTCATTGGTGTTGTGATAGCATTGCATGGTGTCAGATGGTAGCTACACTTGTGGTGAGCCTGGCATAAGGTATGGACTTCTCTGGAGTTGTTCAGTCACTCTGTTGTACCCTTGAAACTAATGTGACATTGTGTATCAATAATACTTCAATTAAAAAAGACCTATAGTTCAGTATCATAACCACCCTGTCGATATCAATACAGTCAAGATATAAAACATTTCCATCACACAAGGATTCCTTGGGTGGCCCCATTAAACTCCCACCCACTCCCCTCTCACATCAACCCCCTCCTTAGCCCCTGGTAATCACTAATCCCTAGTCACTCATCCCCATGTCTATAATTGTGTCATAAGAATATTATATAAATGACATCACACAGCATGTAATCTTTTTGAATCCACTTGACTCTTTTTCACTAGCATAGTTCTCTGGAAATTCATTTCCTCCTTATTCTAGTTTTGAGTAAGGTGTTGAATTCAGGTGTTGAATTTTGTCAAATACATTTCCCGCATCAACTGACATGCTCACATGATGTTTCTTCTCTAGTCTATGGATGTGGTGGATAACAGGGTTTGATTTTTGAATATTGAACCAGCCTTGCATCTCTCCACTTGCTCATGGGATATAATTTTATATATTGCTAAATTCTATTTGCTAATATTTGTTAAGGATTTTTATGTCTATATTCATGAAGGAGCTTGGTCTGTCGATGTCTTGTTTTCAACAATTAAATTTTTAATTTCTAAACATTCTACTTTTCTACTTTCTCTATTTCTATTTTCTACTTGAAAAACTGCCTTGTCCCTGGGGCAAATAATAATAATAATTTTTTTNATATTGCTAAATTCTATTTGCTAATATTTGTTAAGGATTTTTATGTCTATATTCATGAAGGAGCTTGGTCTGTCTGTTGATGTTTTGTTTTCAACAATTAAATTTTTAATTTCTAAACATTCTACTTTTCTACTTTCTTTATTTCTATTTTCTACTTGAAAAACTGCCTTGTCCCTGGGGCAAATAATAATAATAATTTTTTTAAAAATTGCCTTCTTATTTTTTTTTTAAATAGAGAATCTTTTTTTTTTTTTAAAGATTTTATTTATTCATTTGACACAGAGAGAGATTACAAGTAGGCAGAGAGGCAGGCAGAGAGAGAGGAGAGAGGAGGAAGCAGGCTCCCTGCTGAGCAGAGAGCCCGATGTGGGCCTCGATCCCAGGACCCTGGGATCATGACCTGAGCCGAAGGCAGCGGCTTTAACCCACTGAGCCACCCAGGCGCCCAAAAAAATTGCCTTCTTATTGACCACCTCTTGTTACTTTTTCATTTTTGTGTTTCCATGGTGATAACAGATCATTAGCTCGCATTTGGTTTATCTTAATCTGGGGAAATCCCAAGAGTTTACATTGGGTATGGTTTCCTCCAAATAGATTTGCATTTCTTTCTGCTGGGGGCTGCAGACCCAGTCGCCTGGGGCCACTTCAGCCCCCTTTGAGCCCTTCCCCACCAGAATTTTAGGCTCAGCTCGCTATCCTGCCCATTTTGCTGTCAGCCCAAGACTCAATCTCCCAACTGCAGGGCTTCTGTCAGCATTTACTGTCCAATTAAATCTACCTCTTAGGATGCTTCCCCTTTGAAGATTGCTCTTATTTCTGGCAAACTCAGCAAAACAACACAAATAATGGTTTTTGTGGGAGGTCCTTTAAGACTATCTAGTCCATGACACATTCTGGCAACAGAATGAGATTCCATTTCACATCTCTCAGAATGGCAAACCCTTCAATGCCCGACACCTCAAGCATTGAGGGTATGAGGAGATTAAACCCATACACATGGTTGGTTGGAACATACACTGGGACAACCAGTTTGAAGAGCTAGTTGTTATTATCCAGAAAAATTGAAGACATACATCTTCTTCATTCTATTCCTAGTACATATTCTAGAGAAACTCTGCCACATGTGTCCTGATAGGCATGTATAAGAATATTCATCTTTGTTTATGATGCATATTCATGCAATTTTTAAGAGAGAACTCATCGGAAACAGGCTAAATGTTCTTTCAGAGCATACATTGCGGTACACTTATGCAATGGAGTACCATGCAGCAATGGAAAGTAATCAACCAGAGCCTCGTG
Source organism: Ailurus styani (assembly GCA_002007465.1). NCBI lineage: Eukaryota > Metazoa > Chordata > Mammalia > Carnivora > Ailuridae > Ailurus > Ailurus styani. The sequence continues at coordinate 2,023,548 of LNAC01000180.1, forward strand.
TGTTAATATGGATAAATCTCTCAAATATATTGTAAGCCAAAAAAATAGTTGCAGAAGAATACATATAATATGATTATGCTTGAATAGAGATTGAAACATACAAAATAATAGTAAATATGACTTAGGAATGCATAAATATATATAAAGAATATGAAGAAATGCATAATAGCAATCAACACCAAACTCAGGACAGCAGTTGCCTCTAAAGAGAAGAGTAGGGGGCGCCTAGGTGGCTCAGTGGGTTAAAGCCTCTGCCTTCGGCTCAGGTCATGATCTCAGGGTCCTGGGATCAAGTCCCACATTGGGCTCTCTGCTCAGCGGGGAGCCTGCTTCCCCCTCTCTCTCTGCCTGCCTCTACCTCCTTGTGATCTCTCTCCCTCTGTGAAATAAATAAATAAAATCTTAAATAAATAAATAAATAAAGAGAAGAGTAGGGATATAAGTGGGCCTAAGGAGGACCCAGGGGCTTCAACTCAATTAATACTGTTTTATTTCTTTTTTCAAAATATTGTTTTATTTCTTAAACTGGGCAATGAGTATATGGTTATTCACTATATTATTCTTGTATCTTTTCATAAGTCTTGCCTCATCATCTAGCCAGATTGCTACCTCTTAAATATTTCTAATGGAGTGAACCCCAGAGTCACCAGTAGATATGAGATTAAGCCCAGTCAGAGAGAAGGTTTGCTGCGGTCCAGCAACATCTTCGAAGGCTGAAACATGGAGGACTTAGCAGGTACGGTGCTTACAAATCCACAGAAAAGAGTATCAAGAATGTGTAGTTGGCAGTTTCTGAAATGGCTCCCAATGATCCCCATCTCCTGGTATTCATGTCCTGTGTATTAACCTCCCACTGACCATGGGCTAAACCCATCACTTGATTCTAACAAATAGAATACAGCGGTGCACCTAAGTGGCTCAGTCGGTTAAGTATCCGACTCTTGATTTTGACTCAGGTCATGATCTCAGGGTCGAGAGATCCCTGCTTGGGATTCTCTCTCTCTCCCTTTCCCCTTCCCCTCCTAAAGAAACAAAACAAAAAACAAATAGAATACAGCAAAAGTGATGGGATGTCACTTCCCAACTTAGGTTACAAAAGAATGTAACTTCTGTCTTGCTTGAATTCGCTTGCTCTCTTGCTCACCCCCTGGCCTGCTCTGATGATGTGAGGTGTTATGTTGTGAGTTGTCCTATGGAGAGACCCACATGACAAGGAACTGGGGGTGGCTGCCAGCCAACAGCTGGAAATGAACTGAGGCCCTCAGTCCAACAACCGATGAGGAACTGAATCCCGTTGACAGCTACTTGAGTAAACTTGGAAGTGGATCTTCCCTTTGTCAAGATGAGACCATAGCCCCATGTGATAGGCCCTGAGCCAGGGGATCATTTCCTGAGTCCCTGACCCACCAAAACCAGGAGGTAATAAATGTTGTTTTAAGCCACTATGTTTTGAGGTGATTTGTTATGGGCAATAAATAACTAATACAGATTTGGGTACCTGGAAATGGGGGGCTGCCATAATTAATACCTAAAGGTATGGGAGACGCTTTGGAATCATAATGTGAGCAAAGTCTGGGAAGGTTTTGAGGAGCACATTAGAAAAAGCCTAACTTGCTTTGAGCAGGCTGTTAGGAGAAATCTGGACTTTGAGGAGACTGCCAGTGAAGCCTCAAAAGGAAATGAGGAAAATATTATTAGAAACTAAAGAGAGTGGGGCACCTGGGTGGCTCAGTCATTAAGCATCTGCCTTCGGCTCAGGTCATGATCCCAGGGTCCCGGGATCGAGCCCTGTGTCGGGCTCTCTGCTCAGTGGAAAGCCTGAATAATCAAGCCTGAAATAAATAAAATCTTTTTTTAAAAAAAGTGTCTTACTTCAGCTTAGGTCATGGTCTTGGGGTCCTGGGATCAAGCCCTGCATTGAGTGCTGACTTGGGCTTCGCGATCAGCAGGGAATCTGCTTGTCCCTCACCCTCTGCCCCTCACCCTGCTCATGCTCTCTCTCGCTCTCTTTCTTTCAAGTGAAAAAATAAAATCTTAAAAAAAAAAAAAGAAACTAGAGGAAGTGGGGTGGAGTTGTTGCATAATGACAGAAAGTTTCATGACACTGTCTTCTGCAACTATGGGGAAGGTAGAATACGTACCTAATGAACTTGGAGGTATAGTTGAGGAGAATTTCTAAGCAAAGTGTTGAAGGTGATTCCTGGTTTCTTGCTGCTTACAGTAAAACACAAGAGGAGAGAGAACAATTGAATGAAAGACCGTTAAAGAAAAAGGAGCCAGAAGTTGATGGTTTTGAAAGTTTTCAGTCTCTGTAGATGGCAAACCATGCTAATCTTAAGGAATGACTTCTGAAAGCAGGAAAGAATGTCCAATGGAAAAAAGACAGTCTCTTCAACAAATGGTGTTGGGAAAATTGTACAGACGCATGCAGAAGAATGAAAACGGACCATTTCCTTACACTACACACAAAAATAGACTCAAAATGGATGAAAAGACCTCAGTGTGAGACAGGAATCCATCAGAATCCTTGAGAACACAGGCAGCAACCTCTTTGACCTCAGCTGCAGCAACTTCTTCCTAGAAACATTGCCAAAGGCAAGGGAAGTGAGGGTGAAAATGAACTATTGGGACTTCATCAAGATAAAAAGCTTTTGCACAGCAAAGGAACCAGTCAACAAAACCAAAAGACAACCGACAGAAAGGGAGAAGATATTTGCAAACACATATCAGATAAAGGGCTTGTATCCAAAATCTGTAAGAACTTATCAAACTCAACACCCAAAGGACAAATAATCCAATCAAGAAATGGGTAGAAGACAAGAACAGACATTTCTGTAGAGAAGACATCCAATGACCAATAGACACATGAAAAAGTGTTCAACATCACTCGGCATCAGAGAAATACAAATCAAAACCACAGTGAGATACCATCTCTCACCAGTCAGAATGGCTAAAATTAACAAGTCAGGAAATGATAGATGTTGGTGAGGATGTGGAGAAAGGGAAACCCTCCTACATACGCTGTTGGTGGGAATGCAAGCTGGTGCAGCCCCTCTGCAAAACAGTATGGCGGTTCCTCAAAAAGTTGAAAATAGAGCTACCCTATGACCCAGCAATCGCTTTACTGGGTATTTACCCCAAAGATACAAATGTAGTGATCCAAAGGGTCATGTGCACCTGGATGTTTATAGCAGCAATGGCCACAACAGCCAAACTATGGAAAGAGCCTAGATGTCCATCAACAGATGAATGCATAAAGAAGATGTGGTGTGTGTGTGTGTGTGTGTGTATGTATATACACATACACATATATACACACAATGGAATATTATGCAGCCATCAAAAAATGAAACCTTGCCATTTGCAATGGTGTGGATGGAACTAGAGGGTATTATGCTAAGCAAAATAAGTCAATCAGAGAAAAACAATTAGCATATGTTCTCTCTGATATGAGAAATTTGAGAAACAAGACAGAGGATCATAGTGCAAGGAAGGGAAAAATGAAACAAGACAAAACCAGAGAGGGAGACAAGCTGTAAGAGACACTTAATCTCAGGAAAGAAACTGAGGGTTGCTGGACAGGAGGGGGACGGGAGGGATGCGGTGGCTGGGGGATGGACATTGGGGAGCGTATGCATTGTGGTGAGTGCTGTAAATTGTGTAAGACTGATGAATCACAGACTTGTACCTCTGAAACAAATAATACATTATGTGTTAATTTAAATATATATATAAAATAAATATAAATAAATAATGGTTTAAAAAAAAAGAAAAAAGAAATGATTTCTGAGTCCTCTTGGAAACAAACACAGCCTGGCCATTAAAGGCAAGGGTATGACTATACAACGGTTTCTTAAGACCTCAGAAAAATCAAGTAATCAGAGTAGTTTCCAGTCACACGAAAGGACCTTTCAGTAGATTAAGGCTGTCCCTCCTAGATCCTCTCCAACCAAGCCATGGGCCTCTAGAACATTTACAAGCACTGCCCCCAGCAGGAGCCCAAGGTAGAAAAGGCCTCACCGTCGAGATCTGTGAGAATGACTCTGGTGGGATGGAGTGAATCTGAGTGAGATTCTCAGAAGACCCACAAACTTCTTGAGGAAACAATATAAGGAGAGACACTGCCAGCTCGGACTGAAAAAGAGAAATGTACAGAATGAAGCAAGGCTATCAGATCTCTAAAATTTTACCAGGGGAAGCAGGCTGAGAAAACTATTCAGGGGCAAATATGTATTACCTCTCCTGGTTAAGGGAGGATGGGCTCAGAGGCAGAAGAGCCCAGAAGGCAAAGCCAAAAGTCATGCAGAATTATTTCCAGGCCTTGAAACTTAATCAAGGAACTTGCAATGTCTAGCAAGCTAGATTTCAGGATTTCTGTGGACCAATGATTTGCTTTGCCTCTTTCTCTCTCTCTCTCTCTCTCTCTCTCTCTCTCTCTCTCTCTCTCTGTGTGTGTGTGTGTGTGTGTGTGTGTTTGAACAGGGATGTCTACAGCAGTTACCCTCTTTGTCCCACCTGTGCATGTGGGGGCAGGGGGGCAAGTATCTTTTCCCTTTCATTTTACAAATTCACAGAGCAGAACCACATTTGAGAACCAGAACTACACCTGATGAGCTTCATCCACACCTGCACCTGACTTAGGTGAGGAAATTCTGGACTTTGAGCTGTAACGGAAGGAGACTTTGGGGGACCTCAGGAAAGAGTGAATGTATTCTGCATGGGATAGGGACATGAATTTTGGGGGTCCAAACATGGACTGTGGTCCCCATCTTCTAAAAAGGCTCTACAAGTATTCACGTCTCCCTCCTTGAACAGGCTGTGGAACTTAATTCCCTTCCCGAAACCAAGAGCACTCCAACGAGGCGCTCCAGCCCTGGGTGGCAGGGTGGGACGCAGGGCCCTGTGGCAGCAGGCTCCCTGAGAAGGGCTGGTGGAGAACGGGCCACGAGGTCTCTGGGTGGCTCCTGAGGCCCCGCTCTGTTCTGGCTCCCCCCACTCCCACCCCCGCCTCTCTGTCCGCAGCTTCGTGCCTCCCGCCAGCTCCTCTCTGCTCCTCCCGTGAGAGCGGCGCCTCCTTAGGCAGCAAGCTGGATGTCCCCCCCCCAAGAAACCTTACGCTCCCAGGGGACCCTCAGGAGGAAAGCAGTCTCGGCCGTCTTGGAAGTGTCAGGGAAGAAAAACGTTCTGGGGGGCGCCTGGGTGGCTCAGTTGTTAAGTGTCTGCCTTCAGCTCAGGTCGTGGTCCCAGGGTCCTGGGATCGAGCCCCATGTCGGGCTCCCTGCATAAGCAGGGAAGCCTGTTTCTCCCTCTCCCACTCCCCTGCTTGTGTTCCTGCTCTGGCTGTCTCTCTGTCAAATAAAAAAATAAAATATTTTTAATAAATAAATAAGAAAGAAAGAAAAGAAAGAAAGAAAAAAGAAAAAAGAAAAAAAAAGAAAAACATTCTGATTTTCCGGGGCCCTAGTTCTCCTTAGAGCCCAGGATCCTCATCCCCAGGGTCACCGCCATCCTGGCCAGACCTGCTGCTGTGTCCCTGGCATCTTTGTTCATAGCCTCTTCCTAATGTGAAGGTCCTGCTGGGAGCCAGGTGATTGACAGCTGGAGCTCCTCCGGGGCTCATTAAGGGAAGCTGGGTGGGGATCCAGGCACGCAAGCTGTTCCCTGCCAACCCCAGATCCAGGCAGTAGGCTGGGAGCAGGGAGGACAGGCGGTCAGATCCCCCTGGGCTGGATGTCCTCTGCTTCCTGCCAGCTCAGGGCCCAGCTGTGCCCATGGCCGAAGGAGAGGCTCCACTCCGAAGGGCCTGGCAGCTGGACTGGAATATTCAGAAGTGCCAATGCCTCCCATCCCGTGGGGCTCCTCAGAGCCCCAGAATATGCCCTTCACTGCCTTCCATTCTGGAGCCCCACAAGCTACTCAGCACCCCTGTCAATTCTTTCTCCTCCTGGTCCAAACCCTCTTTTTCCCCTGCTTCCCGGGCTTGTGACACACTGGGCCTGGCTGTCGCATTATAATTTGCTGATTTAATCTCCAAAAAGCTGGTTAGGATCTGTAGCATTAAAAATTAGACGTAGAGGCGCCTGGGTGGCTCAGTTAGTTAGTTAAGCATCCAACTCTTGGTTTCAGCTCGGGCCATGATCTCAGGGTTGAGAGATCAAACCCCATGATGGGCTCCACACTCAGCAGGGAGTTTGCTCGAGATTCTGCTTCTCTCTCTCCCTCTGCCTCTCCCCCATTCGTGCTCTCTATCTCTCTCTAAAATAAATATATAAAATCTTAAAAAAAAAAAACAAGTAGATGTAGACTCTACGTCTATATCTCTATTCTTAACATGGGCTAATTTTCCATTTCTGTTTATACGCTTTTATGTTGCTCAGATGCTTTTTTTTTTTAAGATTTTATTTATTTATTTGACAGAGAGAGATCACAAGTAGGCAGAGGCAGGCAGAGAGAGAGAGGAGGAAGCAGGCTCCCCGCTGAGCAGGGAGCCTGATTCGGGCCTCGATCCCAGGACCCTGAGATCATGACCTGAGCCGNCATTGAGCCACCCAGGCGCCCCCCTTTTTTTTTAAGATTTTATTTATTTATTTGACAGAGAGAGACACTGCGAGAGAGGGAACACCAGCAGGGGGAGTGGGAGAGGGAGAAGCAGGCTTTCCTGAAGACCAGAGAGCCTGATGTGGGGCTCGGTCCCAGGACTCTGGGATAATGAGCTGAGCCCAAGGCAGACGCTTAACAGCTGAGCCACTCAGGTGCCCCTGCTCAAATACCTTTATGTCTCTTTAGTTACTTTCAAAATCAGGGGAATCAATGGATATTTCCAATTTGGAAGGTCATTATCTTCTCTCCTGGTGATCAAGGGCAAGTATTCCGGAGGCAGACTGACAGCATTTGGATCCCTGTCCTGGGAAACCTTGGGCAAGATACTTAATCTCTCTGAGCTTTAGAATCTTCACCTGTAAAATGGAATTAATGACCTTTCCTTCCCCAGGGTTGTTCGAAAGATCAAATGAGTGAAGAGATGAGTAAAAATGAGTAGAAAGTGCTTATTGATACATAGCAAGGCCTGAATAAGTATTTGTTAAATAAAAATGGAAAGTTCATGGGGCACCTGGCTGGTTCAGTTGGTAGAATATGCGATTCTTGATCTCAGGGTTATAAGTTCAAGTCCCATGCTGGGTGGAGAAATTACTTAAAATGAAATCTAAGGAAGGAAGGAAGAGAAGAAAGAAAGAAAGAAAGAAAGAAAGAAAGAAAGAAAGAAAGAAAGAAAGAAAGAAAGAAAGGAAGGAAGGAAGGAAGGAAGGAAGGAAGGAAGGAAGGAAGGAAGGAAGGAAGGAAGGAGGAAGGAAAGAAAGAGGAGGGAGGAAAGAAGGAAGGAGGGAGGGAAAGGAGGAAGGAGAGAAAAAGAAAGGAAGGGAAAAGGAAAAGAAAAATTCAACTCGACTGCCCATGAAAGGTAGGTCAGTCATAGGTTCAATGGCTCCCATCTCATCCACTGCCCCTGATTCTCCCTGTCCACTTCTAGCTCCTTCTCCCCGGGGTCTAGATGTTAGAGTTTATGCTAGTTCTAGGTCCTATTCCAAGCTATTGGCCCAGGACCCTGCCCAGTCCCTAGGCCCCACAGGTGCTGTGCATCTTTGTCCACCTCTTCGCGTGAAATCCACCCTGACGACCATCAGAGCCTGTGGATAGGCCAAGCACACCCCGCTTCCTGACTTCCCAGTGTCAGCGAGTCCCTCCCTGTCCCTCCAGGGCCATCTTGGGGCCATAGGACTGTTCTGACCCTGAACCCTGACTGGAGCCCCCTGATCCTCCGACAGCACCACACCAATCCTTTAGCTCAGCCAGCTATGCTGACCCTTCACCGTGGGGCACGACGGTCTAGGACTGAGCCCCAGCCTTCTTGCCTTGCTGAGTCTGAAGACCACCCCTCCCTGCTGGTGAAGACTGGGGCTACTTCCTGGGGGCCCACCTCTGTCATCAGCATTTCTCAGCAACCCCCCTCCACCCTGCCCACCCCACCCATCCCCTCATGCCTCTGCTTCTCTTGAGACAGGGAAGAACTTGGGGATTCACGCAGTACTTGACTGCGACTGAAGGAGCTGCTCTCTCAAATAGGTGTATCCAGGCTACTGTTCTGAGGGTCTCAGTTCTTCACTGGCTGTTGGCTAGAGACATACCAGAGTTCCTTGCCTTGTGGACCTTTCCACAGGGCAGCACATAATATGGCAACTGGCTTTCCCTACAGTAAGCAAGTGAGAGCACCAGAGGGAGCCCCCAGGATGGAAGTCAGAGCTGTTCTGTAACCTGTGATACAGTAAAAAATACATATTTGGTCTTTGTCTCCCATTCCAGACATAGAGCTCCTAAATCACAGTGCTCCTAAATCTCAGGGAATTTCCTGGTAGGAGAAATGAGACTATCTTTTGTTCTAAGGAGGCAATTTTTTTTTTTTTAATAGGCTCCACACTGGGACTCCTGGGTGGCTCAGTCGTTAGTTGTCTGCCTTCAGCTCTGGTCATGATCCCAGGGTCCTGATATCTAGCCCCACGTGGGGCTCTCTGCCCAGTGGGGAGCCTGCTCCTCCCTCTGCTGCTCTGCCTGCTTGTGCACACACACACTCTCTCTCTCTGTCAAGTAAATAAATAAAATGTTTTAAAATAAATAAAAGTGGAACCCAGCATGGGGCTTGAACTCACAACCCTGAGATCAAGATCTGAGATCAAAGCCAGATGCTTAACTAACTGAGCCACCCAGGCACCCCTCTAATGAGGTGATTCTTAGCAGGCTCCTAGATAGCTTCAGGGTAGGTGCTGGTCACCAGAAAGACAAAGGAATGATTAGGGGACTGGAACTTTCAGCCCTACCCCAGCCTCCACCCCCCAACCTTTGGGTAAGGGAAAGAGGCTAGAGGTTAACTTAATCACCAACTGCCAGTGATCTAATCAACTATGCCTACATGGTGAAACCCCCATAAACCCCCAAAATGACAGAGTTCAGAAAGCTTCTAGGTTGTTGAAAACATTGAGGTGCCAGGAAGGTGACACCCCGAAGAAGGCAGGGAAGCTCTGAGAACCGAACCTGCCACCATACCTTGCCTCAGGCATCTCTTCTGTTGGCTATTTCTGAGTTGTAAACTTTTTTGTTCTTGTTGTTGTTTTGTTTTTTGTTGTTATTTAAAGATTTTATTTATTTATTTGAGAGGGAGAGAGTGAGAGCGAGCATGAGAGCGGGTTGAGGGGCAGAGGGAGAAGCAGGGAGTCTGATGTGGGGCTCGATGATCTCAGGACTCCAGGATCAAGACCTGAACCAAAGGCAGATGCCCAACCGACTGAGCCACCCAGGTGCCCCTGAGTTGTATCCTTAATAATAATTTGGTAATAGTGTGAAAGTGTTTTCCGGAATCCTGTGAGCCATTCTAGTAAATTATTCAGACTGACAAGCTGGTTTATCAGAAGGGCAGGTGACAGTCTGGGACTCAGGACTGGTATCTGGGGTCAGGGGGAGGGCGAGAGAGTCTTGTGGGACTGACCCCTTAATCTGTGTAATCTGTGCTAACTCTGGGTCGTTAGTGTCAGAACTGAATTAGGGGCACCTGGTGGCTTTTTAGTTAGGCCTCTGGCTCTTGGTTTTGGCTCAAGTCATGATCTCATGGTCCTGAGATCAAGCCCCACATCGGGCTCTGTGTTCAGTGCTCAGCGGGGGAATGTGCTTTGGATTCTCTCCCTCGCCCTCCCCCTTCCCTCTGTGAACTGCCACTCCCCCACCCCACTTCATGTGTGCTCGCTCTCCTAAATAAATAAATAAATAAATAAATAAATAAATAAAATCTTTTAAAAAATGGAATTAAATTGTAGGACACCCAGTTGGTCAGAGTAATTGCTGGTGTGGGAAAAACTCCCACATTTGGTGTCAGAAATGTTGTGAGTAAAAATGGCTCATCATCTCATCTCGGTACCAAGGAAAAGAAATAAAAGGCATAGATATTGGAAAGGGAGAGATAAAACTGTTCCTATTATCAGCTAACATGATTGTCTGCACAGAAAATCCCAAAGTCTCCACAAAAAAAAAAAACAAACAGGGCGCCTGGGTGGCTCAGTGGGTTAAAGCCGCTGCCTTCGGCTCAGGTCATGATCCCAGGGTCCTGGGATCGAGGCCCACATCCGGCTCTCTGCTCAGCAGGGAGCCTGGTTCCTCCTCTCTCTCTGCCTGCCTCTCTGCCTACTTGTAATCTCTCTCTGTATGTCAAATGAATAAATAAAATCTTTAAAAAAAAAAAAAAAACAAACAACTCCTTAAACCAGTAAGAGAATTTAGCAAGGTCACAGGATACAAAGCCAACACACAAAAAGAAAACACATTGCTTTCTATACGCTAACAACCTACAAGTGGAAACCAAAATTAAAAAAAAAATTATTATCATTTATAATACCCAAAACTGAAATGCTTAGGTATAAATCTAATAACATATGCACAGGAAAACTACAACACTCAGATGAAAGTCATCAAGGAAGATCTAAATAAATGGAGAGGGGTGCCTGGCTGGCTCAACGGGTAGAGCACAGGACTCTTCATCTCGGGGTTGTGAGTTTGAGCCCCATGGTGGATGTAGAGATTACTTAAAAATAAAATCTTTAGGGCGCCTGGGTGGCTCAGTGGGTTAAAGCCTCTGCTTTCAGCTCAGGTCATGATCTCAGGGTCCTGGGATCGAGGCCCACATCAGGCTCCCTGCTCAGCGGGGAGCCTGCTTCCGCCCCCCCCCCCCGCCTGCCTNCTCTCCCTCTGTCAAATAAGTAAAAAAAAATAATAATAATTAAAAAATAAAAAAATAAAATAAAATCTTTAAAAATAGAAATGCAGAAACATACCATGTTCGTGAATTGGCTCACTTAACATAGTAAAGATGTTAATTCTCCCTAAGTTCGTTGAACTCAATTCCAACAAAAATCCTATCAAGATTGTTTGTAGGCATAGGGGTGCCTGGCTGGATCAGTCAGTAGAGCAGGCAACTCTAGATCTTGGGGTAGTGAGTTTGAGCCCCATGCTGGGTGTAGAGAATACTTAAAAAATAAAATCTTAACTGTATGGTGACTAACATAACATAATAAAAATAAAATAAAATAAAATCTTAAAAACAAAGACTTTTTTATAGACATAGATAAAATGATTCTAAAACTGATATGAAGGGGTGCCTGGCTGGCTTAGTTGGTTGAGCATGTGACTATTGATCTTGGGGTTGTGAGTTTGAGCCCCACATTGGGTGTAGAGATTACTTAAATACACAGTCTTTAAAAAAAAAGTAAAATAAATAAAATTGATAAGAAAAGGCAAATAGCTAACACAATCTTGAAAAGGAGGAATGAAATTGAAGTAATTACACAACCCATTTTAAAGCTAAAGTAATCGAGACTATGTGCTATTGGTGAATGTTTGCATATGCAGACCATGAAATATGGAGATTTGATTTTTGACAATGGTGCAGTGGAGGAAGGATAATCTTTTCAAGCAATAATACTGGAACAATTCTATGTCCATATGCAAAAAATCCTACTTTGACTTAAACCTCATGCCTTATTTATTTTATTTTAAAGATTTTGTTTTATTTTATTTTATTTATTTTTGTGAGTAAACCGATAGAAGTTTATTAAGCAAGGATACAAAAAAAGCTCTCAGAAGTGAGAAGGGTCCTGATAGGGTTCCCAACGAGGGCCTTTAGGGTTGGTCTTTTATGGAAAGCTAACCAGGGAACTTAAATCTTTTTAACGTCTCTATTGTTAACACATTCAACAGCTCACTTCCTTTTTAGGGTCTGGTTATTCTTTGCTGGTCACAGCTGATTATGATAAAGACACCCACCCTACACACTGAGGCCATGCCTCACTTATTTAATTTTAAAGATTTTATTTTTTAAGTAATCTCTACACCTAGACTGGGGCTAGAACTCACAAGCCTGAGATCAGGAGTAGCATCTCCACCGACTGATCAAAACAGGAGCCTCCTTTGTGCCTTATTTTTTAAAAAATTAAGTCAAAATTGATTATAGAGACATTAAAAACATTTGTGCATCAAAGGACATGAATAGCTATTTCTCTAAAGAAGACAAGGCGGCAAACAAATGGCCAACAATGACGTGAAAAGAAGTTCAACATCATTAGTCTTTAAGAAAATGCAAATCCAAAGCATAATGAGATAGCACTACACACCCATTAGGATGAAGATAATTTAAAAAACAGAAAGTAATAAGTGTCAGCGAGAATGTGGAGAAATTGGAATTCTTATACTTTACATATACAATGTAAAATGGCGCAACCACTGTGGAAAAACAATTTATCAGTTCTTCGAAAAGTTAAACAGAATTACCACATGACCCAGCTATTTACTATCTATTATTAGCTATTTACACAATAGAATTGAAAACAAGTACTCAAATAAATATTTGTACACATATAGTGTGTTCATAGCAGCACTATTCATAACAGTCAAATGATGGAAACAACCCAGATACCCATCAGTGGATGAACGGATTACTAAATTGAGCATATATAAATGATAGGTTATGATTGAGTCAGAAAAAGGAATTAAATATGTGGGTGTTTTTTTTTTTAAAGTAAACTCTACCCCCATTGTGGGGCTCGAACTCTTGATTCTGAGATCAAGATCCCACGCTCCACGGACTGAACCAGCCAGGAGCCCCAAAAGGAATGAAATACTGACACCTGCTACAACATGGATAAACCTTGAAAACATGCTAAGTAAAAGAACACAGGTTGGGCGCCTGGGTGGCTGGCTGTCAGTTAAGCGTCTGTCTTCCACTCAGGTCATGATCTCAGGGTCCTGGGATGGAGCCCCGTGTCCTGTTCCCTGCTCAGAAGGGAGTCTGCTTCTCCCTCTCCATGTGCCCCACGCCCAGCTTGAGGTCTCTCTCTCTCAATCTCTCAAGTAAATAAATAAAATCCTAAAAAAAAAAAAGAATATATATTATTTGTTTTCATCTCATGCAATGTCCAGAATAGGTAAATCCACAGAAACAGAAATCAAGTAGGTGGTTGCCAGGGGTTTGCAAAAATGGAAAAATGGGGCACCTGGGTGGCTCAGTGGGTTAAAGCCGCTGCCTTCGGCTCAGGTCATGATCCCAGGGTCCTGGGATCGAGGCCCACATCGGGCTCTCTGCTCAGCAGGGAGCCTGCTTCCTCCTCTCTCTCTGCCTGCCTCTCTGCCTACTTGTGATCTGATCTCTCTTTCTGTGTGTCAAATAAATAAATAAAATCTTTAAAAAAAATGGAAAAATGGGTACAGGGTTGTGTTTTGTTTTGTTTTGTTCTGAGAAGTGAAATGTTTTGGAACTAGATAGAGGTTGTGGTTTCGTAATATTAAGAATGTACTAAAAGCCATTGAACTGTATACTTTAAAATGGTTAATTTTATGTTATGTGAATTTAAACTCAATAAAAATTAACTGTATAGTTCTTGGATGATGTAATAGAATTTTGTGGTAAAATAAATTTGATTATAGATATAAATATATAAAGTAAAACTATAAAACTTTTAGAAGAGAATGCTGGAGACAATCTTTGTGACCTGGGGTTAGGCAAAGAATTCATAGCCATGATACTGAAGAAATGATCCATAAAAGGAAAAAACATTGAACTTTACAAAATTAAAAACCTTTGCTCTGTGAAAGACACAATTAAGAAAATGAAAAGATAAGTCACTGAGGAAAATTATTTGCACATTCTATATGTGATAAGGGCTTGTATCCAGAATATATAAAGAACTGAACTCAAGAAACAAAAACCAAATTAAAATATGGGCAAAATAGACATGTCACCAAAGAAGATAAACAAATATCTAACAAGCATATGAAGATGCTGAATATTATTAGCCAATTTGGCAAAGTAAATTAAAACCACATTGAAATGGGCGCCTGGGTGGCTCAGTGGGTTAAAGCCTCTGCTTTCGGCTCAGGTCATGATCTCAGGGTCCTGGGATCGAGGCCCGCATCGGGCTCCCTGCTCAGCGGGGAGCCTGCTTCCCCCTCTCTCTCTCTGTGCCTGCCTCTCTGCCTCCTTGTGATCTCTCTCCCTCTGTGAAATAAATAAAATAAAATCTATAAAAAAAAAAAATTAAAAAAAAAAAACCACATTGAAATAACATTACAGACCCATCCTGATGGCTATAATGAAAAGAACTGTAGGGATTAGGCTAACTTTCAAGGATGTCTATTATTAACACATACTGGGAGACTGGGGAAATGCTGGGTATCACGAACCTCAACGCATCTACTCTGGACTGGACTTTGGCCAGAACTCCATTTATTGTCATTTATTACCTGGCCCCTATATGCTCCTATTCTTCAACTTTTTCTTTTTCTTTCTTTCTTTTTTTTAATTTATTTGACACAGGGAGAGAGAGATCACAAGTACACAGGCAGAGAGAGAGGGGGAAGCAGGCTCCCTCCTGAGCAGGGAGCCTGATGCGGGGCTTGATCCCAGGACCCTGGGGTCATGACCTGAGCCGAAGGCAGACACTTAACCAACTGAGCCACCCAGGTGCCCCAGAAGGATTTATTTTTTTATTTTTTATTTATTTATTTTTTTTTAAAGATTTTTTTATTTATTCACTTGACACAGAGAGATTACAAGTAGGCAGAGAGGCAGGCAGAGAGAGAGGAGAGAGGAGGAAGCAGGCCCCCTGCTGAACAGAGAGCCCGATGTGGGCCTCGATCCCAGGACCCTGGGATCATGACCTGAGCCGAAGGCAGCGGCTTTAACCCACTGAGCCACCCAGGCGCCCCAGAAGGATTTATTTTTAAGGAATCTCTACACCCACCATCGGGCTTGAACTCACAACCTCAAGATCAAGTCACATGCTCCACCAACCGAGCCAGCCAGGCGCCCCCTACACACTCCCATTCTAACAAGGGACAACTTTGGTCTCAGGTTATCAAAGTCATCTGGGAGTCTGTGGCCAGTTGTCCTCAAAATGTTTAAGGTATTCTGCTTTTCCCAATGCCCAATTACCCAAGTAAATAACTGTAAGTCCCTCTGGGAGAAGGCCAGAAGAAATCCTTACCAAGTTCAGTTGCCATGGGTTGCAGGGTCCTTCAGTCCTGGAGTTCTAGCCTCTGCTTCAGTCGGTGGGTTCTGGGTTTGAAAACTGACTTTGTGTAGACACTGGACAAGGAGGTGTGACTTTTCATTGGAGCAACTGCTCTTACCTTCATCATCATCATCCTCGTTTTTGTTTGTTTGTTTGTTTGTTTGTTTTGATGGTTCAATTTAAAGAATACCCTTGTTGGCTAACCAACTATTTTGCTGGTGACTGGGCCAAGTTCTGTTAACTACCTCTGTAACTCTTCTCCAGCGCTGACCCTGCTGGCTGCCATTTCAGTCTTGCCGCTCACTGTGATCATTGCAGCCCCCTGGCTTCAACTAGGTAAGCACTGCCACCTGTCCCCTATTGCTTCGGAATTCTCTCTGGCCATTGCTGAGTGAGCCACTGCAGAGGAGAACAGGTCTGCAAGGATAAACTATGGAGACAGTTTTGATACCAGCCAGCCGGGCCCCAGACACCACATTTTCTCCAGTTCCCACTACCACCTCTCAAACCTGTAAAAATAAACGTTAAAAATGATCCCTTGGAAGCCTTCAAGGGCTAGGGGTTGGGCAAGGGGACTGCCTTTCCGTTTCGTGTTGATGCACTGCCCCCATGTGGCCACATCCCAAACTTCACCCTCATTTGTTCCCCGACACCAGCGTGTCCTCCAGGTTCCAGACCCTGCTGTAAAGACCCTCCAACCTCACCCTACTGGGAAGCACACCCCCGCTAGCCTCAGGAAGCACCGTGTGACCTCGGACCGGTTACTTCCTCTCCTGGGCCTCAGTTCCCTCCTTTCTAAAATGGGATAATGATGGGCGCCTGGGTGACTCAGTTGGCTGAGCATCTGCCTTCCACTCAGGCCACGATCCTGGGGTCCTGGGATTGAGCCCCGCATCGGACTCCCTGCTGGGTGGGGAGTCTGCTTCTCCTCTGCCCCTCCCCCCTCTCATGTGCTCTCTTTCTCTCAAATCAATAAAATCTTTAAAAAAAATGAAATGGGGTGATGATAGCAAAGTAGATGAAATGATGAAATAAAATAATACAACTAAATTCCTAGATCCATAACGGCCTAGTAAACATCACTGTTGCTGTAACACTCTGTTCTTTTCTCTCGAACTCTGGGGAGGCCAGAGTGCCTGGCGGGCGGGGTCAGTGGAGCATGTGACTTTTGATCTCAGGGTCATGAGTTTGAGCCCCATGTTGGGTATAGAGAATAATCGGTCGATCTATCGATGGTGGGGGGAGGGCAGCAGTCTCCCTCACAGCCGTGCTGCAGCTGCAAAGTCAGCTGCCAAAGCTGGGACGTGTCATTTAACGTGAGGCTACCCCCTTTTCAAGGTTCCTTGAGAAAGGTTCTGCTAGACTAGTTTGGTTCTTGCTGGCTTACCAGGATCGCTGTTGAGTAAAAGGCATAGAAGTTGCTGAGATTACAGGAGGCCTGGCTCAGACCCCTGATTCTGAGACTCAGGAAGAGAAGTCTCTCACGAGACAACAGTCTACAGCTCTTAACACGGGAAGGACCTTTGTCCCTGTGGCTGGGGTCATGGAAGTGTGCTTCTTCCTCAAGCCTCTCCTTCCTTCCCCAGTCATTGGAGCCTCCCAGAGGTGAGACTGCCAGGTGCCTTCCCAAACAGGATTTCTGCCCTTAAACAGGCGTCCTTGAGGGAAAGCTGTTTTCTCCTCTGCTTCACGGAGCAGGAGAGGCAGGCTTGGGGATGAGGAACTGCTCCGACCCCACATCGCCAGCCTGGGCCTGAGCTGGGATTGAGTCCCAGATCTGGCTCTTCCCATGCTTGGCCCTGGGTCAGTAGAGCAAGGCCTCCCGGCCTCCTAGTCAACATGGAGCCCATTCACGAAGACTGATCGCCAGCCTCGCATACCAAGAAAAGGAGCCCTGCCCCCATCCTTGCTGAAGTGATCCCTTTCAACCACAAATACAAGCAGAAATGGTTCGGGAGCCATGGCCTCTCCTTCCCAGCAATTCGCCGAGCTTGTCTGTCTGAAGGACATAAGAGGCAGCTGGAAAATCGGGCTGGTAATTGAAGAAGGCCTAGGTGAGATGCCATGACTTAACTGTTCTTGGTGGGTGATGACCTCCAGCCTGTGGAATGCTCCAGTTCTGGAGACAATGTTCAAATATAACAGAAAGGCCGCCAGTTTAATTCCTAATCTTGAGAAAGAAATGTATGTGTATGGGGCGCCTGGGTGGCTCAGTGGGTTAAAGCCGCTGCCTTCGGCTCAGGTCGTGATCCCAGGGTCCTGGGATCGAGGCCCACATCAGGCTCTCTGCTCAGCGGGGAGCCTGCTTCCTCCTCTCTCCTTTCTCTCTGCCTGCCTCTCTGCCTACTTGTAATCTCTCTCTCTGCGTCAAAATGAATAAATAAAATCTTTAAAAAAAAAAAAAAAAAAAGAAATGTATGTGTATGGCTGAACCAGTTTGTAAAAGTTATCAAGTGGTTTTAAGTGTCTACCCAAAAATTTTCCCAAAGATGACTTTCTAAATGTTCCCAGAGAGACTTTTCTGAATTCTTGGCTCCTCTGAATTTGTCATTGGAAAGATAAGGCAGAAATTTTGATGGAGTTGGGGAAGAACATTTGAAGAACAAATCATCTGTGTTTTCTAGAAATGTCCTCATTTTAATTTATGGTCATATCACATATCATGCCAGATGGATTTTATTCCGTCCGATTTGAGTCAGACCACCTGGGTCTGGGCTTGGCTTTGGCAGGGACGAGACCCGGAAAATCTATTTTATCTCTGCATCTTAGTGATAAACGCTCCCTGGGCAGCTGTGTCGTGGCCAACGGGACTGTGAGGACCGTCGCTGCTGTGGCTGGGCCGGTCAGCCACGCTGCCACACACTGAACGCCCACGGGTTCGGACAGGATGTCACCTACACAGGCGGCCAAAGTCAGCATGGTGTCAGCTCCTTGTGTCCGGAGTCCCCCGGGATGACCCTGAGCTGGGGGGTCCCGAAAGCAGATGGCCCAGGCCGTGAGCCACCGTGCTGTGCAGAGAAGCCAGCTGTCACCTCTAGGCTAGCGGCTTTGTGGGTGAGCCAGAGGCCTGCAGACATCTTTGGAAGCAGGGAGAAGGGGCAAGTGCTGCCCTTGGGTAGAGGGATGAGAAGGCCTCACGGCAGGCTCCTGAAAGATAGCGGGGTGGGTGAGAATCAGCCCCAGGGCAGCAACTCCCGAGGCCGCTTGCTTCCTGCTGCTCCACGAGGAATTGCAGGGGTGGCCACCAAGACCTGGGTCCCACTGCCCGGGTGAAGACGTGCAAGGTTGCTGCCCCCGGGGCAGAGCTGTCCCCCGAAGCTTACTTTTATCCACTGTAAAATGGAGAGATTCAGACTATCTCACATCTTGGGGCCTATGGCTGGAGGAGCGTGTGACTCTTGATCTTGAGGTCATGAGTTTGAGCCCCATGTTGGGTGTAGAGATTTTTAAAAAAAATTAAAGTTTTTTGAAAAAAGGAATCTCTAACCATGTTTTTTTGTTTTTCTTGAGATAAAGCTCCCATAAGGGTGCCTGGCTGGCTCCATCGGAATGAGTTTGAGCCCCATGTTGGGTGTAGGGATTACTTTAATAAATAAGCCTTAAAAAAAGTTCACATAGAATTCTCCGTTTTAAAGTGTGTACAATTCTGTGGTTTTTAGTATATTCACTGCTACTTGTTCTAGAACATTTCATCACTCCAAATAGGAAATCCTTACCTGTTAGCAGTCAGTCACTCTGCACTCTGCTCCCCCTAACCCCTGGGGACCACGGATCCACTTTTGGTCTCTCTGGATTTGTCTCTCATGGTCACTTATTTAAGTGGAATCATAGATTGCGGCCCCTGGGTGGCTCAGTCCGTTACGTGTCCGACTCTCCATTTTGGCTCAGGTTATGATCTCAGGTTGTAGGATGGAGCCCCGTGTCGGGCTCTGCACTCAGTGGGGAGTCTGCTTGGGATTCTCTTTCCCTCTCCCTCTATCCTGTCTCTCTCACACTCTCTAATATAAATAAATAAATCTTAAAAAAAGAAAAAAGAAAAAGAAATGGAATCGTATAATAGATGGCCTTTTGTGTCTGGTTTCTTTCCCTCGGTGTACAGCTTTCAAGGCCCTTCCAAGCTGTAGCACGATCAGTGCTCCTCTCCTCTCTGTGGCCACATCGTGATCTTCCATTGTGTGGCTACATCGTGTTTGGTTTGTCCCTCCAACACTTGAAGGGCGTTTGGGTTGTTTCCACAGTTCGGCTCTTACGAGTAATGCTGCTGTGAATGTTCATGTAGGAATTTTTGTGTCAACACATGTTTCTAAGTGTCTTGGATGCATACATAGGAGTGGAATCACTGGGTCAAGTGGTGACTCCACATTTAACGTTTTGAGGAACAGCCAGACTCGTTTCCACAGTGGCTGAGTATTTGACATTGATCTGTACTTCAAAAATAATAAAACCACTCTAGAGGCGCCTGGGTGGCTCAGTCATTAAGTGTCTGCCTTTGGCTCAGGTCATGATCCCACGGTCCTGGGATAGAGCCCCACATCGGGTTCCCTGCTCAGCAGGAAGCCTGCTTCTCCCTCTCTGACTCCCCCTGCTTGTGTTCCCTCTCGCTGTGTCTCTCTCTGTCAAATAAATGAATAAAATCTTAAAACACACACAAACACACACACAACCCTCTTAACAGCCTGGTCCACAATAGTCATTCTTTCATCCCTTAGGTAGCTGTGGAGTACCTACTATGTGCTAAACGTTGTTGTAGATACAGTGGTGAGAAACAGAGAGCTGGCGTCAGTGTGTGTTTGTGGATGTACGTGTATAGCTGTATGTGTATGTACTATGTGTGCATCTATGTGTGTTACTGTGTGTCTGTGTGCACGTGTGTGTTCGTTGGGGGGGTGACGCTGGAAGAATTATGGGGAAACGGCAAAGCGGCTGGGGAATTCCGGGTGGGCCTAGAATGGCAGTTTTGACTTGGATGGTCAGGAAGGCCTCGCTGACAAGGAAGGAGGTGAGGGAACGACGCCTTCCAAGAAAAGGCAACAGTGAAGGCCGAAGTCCCAAAGCTGTGGCGTGTCTGAGGAGCAGCCCGGAGGCCAGCGAGGCCAGCGAGGAGGGAATAAAGAGCATCAGGGCCCGAGCCCAGCAGGGTAACAGGATCCACAGCCTGCAGGGCCTCTGGCTATGGGGAGAACTCTGGCTTCGCTCTGAGAGACGGGGGAGCCATGGCGGGACTGCGGGGCTCCGAGGCTCGTGGCGACAGGATCTTCCGGGGTTCTCGCGAGATCGTCCAGCGGCGGTGTTGAGAGCGTGCGGGAAGAGACGAGGGGGCGGGGCGGGTGGCAGGTGACGGTGGCCTGGACCACGGGCGGCCCCGCAGGTGGTGGAAAGGGGCCAGTTCCTAGACAAGCTGTGGAAAGAGAGCCAGCCGGATTTGCTGATTAAATGGATGTGAAGTTCAAGGATAAAGAAAAGTAGAAAGTGATCTCAACAGATTCTGGCCTGAGCACCTGCAAGGACAGAAAGTCGTGTTATTTAGAGGGGCGGGGGCATCCTCATTTTGTTCCCGGCAGAGCCCCAGGTGCCGAGAACAGGGCGCGGCCCTTGGTGCGGCTCCGCCAACTGAGAAAATGGAAAGGTGACGGGGTCCTCAGGAAGGCCTTTATCCGTGTTGACTCTTTGACACCTGTGTCTCCAGACCTGGGATGATACCTCCCTCCCCACTGATCTCAGACTCTACCGGTAAAGAATCGTGGGTTTCTGTGATTTTTACTCGGTTGCTGATTGTCATGGAAATTTTTGCCAGAATCTCTCACAAGTGTTTGAAGTGGGGCAGGCTAACTGAATCAGTGCATTGCCTTTACCCAGATGCATGCGTTCTGTCTTCTGGAATTTGGTCCCATGAGAATCTTATGCCTGCTCTCTGCCTCTCACCCACCACCTACCACTTACTGAACAGTTATGTTGTACCCAGCATTATATCAACCCATCATTTCTAAAAAAAAAAAAATTATTTATTTTAGAAAGTGGGGGCAGGCAGAGGGAGAGAGAGAGAATCCCAAGCAGACTCCCTCCTGAATGTGGAGCTTGATGCGGGACTTGATCCCAGGACCCTAAGATCCTGACCTGAGCCAAAATCAAGAGTTGGTTGCTGAGCCAACTAAGCCACCCAGGCGTCCCTCAACACATTATTTAATACTATTATTGGCTTCATTTAATAATGAGGAAATAGGCATATTTCTTTTTTTTTTCCCCTTTGGGTGAGCAACATCAGTAATCCAGGGCATTCTGAAATTTCAGACTCCTGTCCAGAGTGGACCAACCAATTACTGCCCAGGACTTGCCTCCTAGTTCAGGAATGATTTGGGTACTACTGAGGTGGGAGAGGGAACCTCAAAATGATGAGCTAAACCCTACTTTCTTTTCTGTTTCTTTTTTAAGATTTTATTTATTTATTTATTTATTTATTTATTTAAGGTTTTATTTATTTATTTGACAGAGAGAAATCACAAGTAGGCAGAGAGGCAGACAGAGAGAGAGGAAGAAGCAGGCTCCCCGCCAAGCAGGAAGCCCGATGCGGGGCTCCATCCCAGGACCCTGGGATCATGACCTGAGCCAAAGGCAGAGGCTTTAACCCACTGAGCCACGCAGGCACCCCCCCAAGATTTTATTTTTAAGTAATCTCTTCACCCAACATGGGACTCGAACCTACAACCCCAAGATCAAGAGTTGCATGCTCTACCAACCAAGCCAGTCAGACAGCCCTTTAAACCCTAATTTCTGGGCGCCTGGGTGGCTCAGCGGTTTAAAGCCTCTGCCTTCAGCTCAGGTCATGATCTCAGGGTCCTGGGATCGAGGCNCCCAGGACCCTGGGATCATGACCTGAGCCAAAGGCAGAGGCTTTAACCCACTGAGCCACGCAGGCACCCCCCCAAGATTTTATTTTTAAGTAATCTCTTCACCCAACATGGGACTCGAACCTACAACCCCAAGATCAAGAGTTGCATGCTCTACCAACTAAGCCAGTCAGACAGCCCTTTAAACCCTAATTTCTAATACTGAAAATTCATATGAATTCTCATCATTCATTGTAATCTTTCCAGCCACTTCTTCTTTCCACCAGTCTTATTCCATTCTTTCTCCTGATTGCCATCTGTTATGGCTAGTTACAGAATTCAAAACATCTAAAAGCTGAGTGTTGCCAAATACTTTGTCAATTACTGCCCTAAATTCTACCTGAAATGCCTCATAATGATGTGTACAATGTTTACCTTATAGCAACATAATAAGATGTGAAAATCAGGATTTGTTGCATCCTTTAAGAAATCTTAGGAGCACCTGGCTTGCTCAGTTGGTAGAGCATCTCTTGATCTTGGTGTCAGGAGTTTGGGCCCCATTTGGGTGTAGAGATCACTTAAATAAAAAGCTTAAAAAAAATCTGGGCACCTGGGTGGCTCAGTGGGTTAAAGCCTCTGCCTTCGGCTCAGGTCATGATCTCAGGGTCCTGGGATCGAGGCCTGCATCGGGCTCTCTGCTCAGCAGGGAGCCTACTTCCTCCTCTCTCTCTGCCTGCCTCTCTGCCTACTTGTGATCTCTCTCTCTGTCAAATAAATAAATAAAATCTAAAAAAAAAAAAAGTTAAAAAAAATCTTAGGCAATCATTGGCTGAAGGTGATTTGAAACAGCAGTGTGAAAAGAATGTCTGGCACCAGCACCCCTGGATAAGCACCCATGAAAATGCCAGTGAAAGCTTACATGGTGGATTTTGGTTTTATCAGGCAGACATGTTTGGCACTCTAACCAAAGAATGGTGAACACTTATACAAAAACACTACATGGAATTAAAAGACTCATTGGGGTTCCTGAATGGCTCAGTCAGTTGAGCATCCGACTCTTGATTTTGGGTCAGGTCATGATCTCAGGGTCCTGGGATCGAGTCCTGTGTCGGGCTCCCTGCTCAGTGGGGAGTCTGCTTGTCTTCCTCTCTCTCTGCCTCTTCTCCTGTTCTATCTCTAATAAATAAAAATAAATAAAAGACTCATTGAAATATGCTAAAATTCTTAGTAAAATGTACACTCCACCTTCCTTCCCAGACACCCTACTTCATAGTCTCAACCCCGATAGCCCCAGGCTAAAGGGAAAGCTCTTGTTCAGGCTAGATGCCAAAATTTTGTAATTTCCGCCAATTTTTTTTTAAAGATTTTGTTTTTTAAAGATTTTATTTATGAGAGAGAGAGGGAAAAGAGAGAGAGTGTGTGTAATCAGGGGGTGGAGCAGCGGGGAGGGAGAAAGAGGGGAAAGAATCTCAAGCAGACTCCTGGCTAGGCCCAGAGCCTGACTCAGGGCTCAATCCCATGACCCTGAGATCATGACCTCAGCCGAAAACAAGATTTGGACATTCAACTGACTAAGCCATCCCGGCACCCCTGAAAATTTTATTTTTCAGTCATCTCTATATTCTGTGTGGGGCTCAAACTCACAATCATGAGATCAAGAGTTGCATGTCTTACCAACTGAACTAGCCACGCGCCCCTCCACCATCATTCTTTTTTAAGATGTATTTATTAATTTGAGAGAGAGAGTGAGAGAAAGAGAGACCATGAACTGGGGGGAGGAACAGAGGGTGAGGGAGAAAGAAGCAGACTCCCCCCTGAGCAGGGAGCCTGACATGGGGCTCCATCCCATGACCTTGAGAACAAGACCTGAACTGATATCAAGAGTCGGAGACTCAACTCACTGAGCCACCCAGATGTCCCTCCACTATCACTTTTAATGCTATTATTACCTGGAAGCAGTTGGGTGTTCAAAAAGGGAAAACCAACAACAACCAAGATGCCAATAGGGACCCTGAGAGGAGAAAACGATTAATAAGGAGCAAAGCCTTGTACCCTCTCTGGTCCTGAGTGAGACTCTATCCATGCAGATGAAGAAATTCAGAAGGTTCTTCCCAATTCCCTCTTTCTAGTCTCACTTGTCCTGTGAAGTTGTAAGTAAGTGTAATAAGTAATTCAAATCTTTTACTGGACTGAGGACAGAGGCCACACCTCCACCTCTCAGGCTTGGCCTGATCTTCCTGGTCATCCCAGGTGACATCAGCAATGGGTGGGACACAACCTGGGTGGGTCCTGAAAATTCTGTAGGCAAATGTAGCTAAAACATCAGGTGTCACCAGCAGCATTAATGAAACAAACATACACAGACAGAAGACAGAAGGAAACAGGAGAGGAAGCAGGGAGAGACAAGAGGAGAAATAAGATATTCACGGGGTGTTTCAAACTACAGAAATTCCTTGTGGAACAGCTAAGACTCTGGTACACAGATGTCTGAGTCTGTTGTTGGGCATTACTTATATGTTAAGATGATACGATTTAGCCATTGAAGTCAAGCTCTGTTATCCACATGAATGAAATGGAAAGTGATGTGTATAGCACAAAGTTTATTTATATATGTACTCAAGAATGTATTCAAATCAGGAAACACAGAAAAACTGGTGGCCAAGTGATGATGTTATAAAAGATAATCCATATATGGGTTCAGTGTAGTCTGGGAGCCTGTTGTAATGTCTGTAATTTATTCTAAGATTCTACTGTATACTCAGTGTGATATTTTCCAAAGTAGCTTTAATTCTAAGAGAAGTCAGCTAACAAGGTGGCTCCCATCCAACTGGGCCATACTCCAGTGGCAGCTCCAACATGCTCTTTTGCAATTCAACAGACTTTAATTAGCATACTGCATATCCAAAATGGTTTTTTGAAGATTATTTTTAAGTAATCTCTACACCCAACATGGGGCTCAAACTCATAACCCCAAGATCAGGAGTCACGTGCTCTACTGACTGAGCCGGCCAAGTGTCACCCCCCCAAAATGGGTTTTTATTGGTGAAACTGGTGTCTTGCTAATTGTCATGAGAGACTGTCATAGGCAAAATTAAAGGCACTTAAGACTGGTCAGAATAGTTTATGGGACTAGGGTGTAAGAATCCACGAAGTCTTCAGTCCCTAGAGATCGTGGCTGAAGCCTGCTTCCCAGGGACCTGGTCCACTTGCTGATTTAGGATTACAAAATCTTACCCTAAGAATATGGTTGCTTCCACCTAAAGTAAAACTTTTACGCGGGGTGTGGTCAGAACATCTGAAAGGAGAGCTGGGAGTTCATCCAACTTACAGGACGTCCCATCTGTTTTGTGCCAGCTTTGGTATTAAATGCAGACTGATGGGCGCCTGGGTGGCTCAGTAGGTTAAAGCCTCTGCTTTCGGCTCAGGTCATGATCTCAGCGTCCTGAGATCGAGGCCCGCATTGGGCTCCCTGCTTGTCGGGGAGCCTGCTTCCTCCTCTCTCTCTGCCTGCCTCTCTGCGTACTTGTAATCTCTCTCTGTCAAATAAATAAATAAAATCTTAAAAAAAATAAATGCAGACTGATGTTTTCTGTGTACAGAATTCCGAACGTGCTCAAATCCAGCAGCAAGATTTAAAGGAGCAGCTCAAACACCAGATCAGATCGGACACCTGATCTACCAAATGCAACAGGCTTGGCCACCCTGAGACACCTCCAGTGGGAGAGGGAGAAGGGCTCTTTTAGGAAATTGTTTTTGAAAAATTCTCTCGGCAGGAAATGTCTGTAAAAATCACAAGTTGTCAATGATGCTTATAGGTTTAGCCCAAAGCTCTGTACCTCCCGATAGCGCAAAAAGTAGGAATGATGGGAGAGGACCATGGTATTGGTGGTTTATGGAGACAGAGCAGCCATCAAACTACAGACCACATCCAACTGTGGTCTACACAGGAAACAAAGTAAAGACCAGGCCCCTGGTGCTTTGTAAAGGATTAGTAAAGACCTCATAGACTAGAAGAGAACTGTCAGGCTACGCCTGAGGAAGGCAGCCCTTAGAGGTGTTTGTGCACACGGCCCATGGGCCTTTCAAAACCTGCATGCGCACTCAGCAGGGTCTGTGCACCACCTGTATACCAAGGAGCAGCCTCGGGGACACAAAATCGTCCTGCAGGATTTCTTTTTGATTGAATGACATTTTACCCGTTGCTGTACAGTTCAGCTGTCTTTTTAAAACCCGCGGGCTTGCAGGGAGCATCCTACTTTATAATTTGAGGACCCTGACTAGGGTGCAACCCACCTCACAAGGGCCTCGAATCCCATGTGGGTATCGATCGGCCTCTGGGCCCGCTTCCAAATTTGAATGTTGACAAAGTTGAGGGAGTGGGAACGTCTGTATCAGAGATGTGCTGTGGGGCTCCTTACATCAGGAACTCTCCAAGCTCACCTATTGCATTTCTAGAACATTATTTAAATAGAGATAGGCCAAAAAATTGGAAGGACCAAGAGTTAATGAGTACAACTCAAAGACAAAGCATGGCTGAGACGCTGAAGCATGGTTCAAGCTGAGGGGCACAAGAAATGAGGTTTTTACCCCATTCTGAAAAAACAAAGTCA
Source organism: Ailurus styani (assembly GCA_002007465.1). Lineage (NCBI taxonomy): Eukaryota > Metazoa > Chordata > Mammalia > Carnivora > Ailuridae > Ailurus > Ailurus styani. Next base: position 2,050,083 of record LNAC01000180.1, read on the forward strand.
CTTAACAGGACTTTGGAATACTGGGATGAAACTATTTGGATAAGGCCATGTTGAAAGCCAGAGAATTTCCTGATATTGTCACAAAGGACCCAAAAAAGGTCTGCAAACTGTTGCTTGTCCTGCTTTCCCACCCTGACGTCTTCCCACTCCAGGCTGGAGACGGGGCTTCGGTTCCCACATGTGAGTGAGAGACCTACAGCGCTTTAACGGGTCCAGCGGAGCTCTGTGAAGAGCACTGACGGGCAGGACCTTCGTGCCAGTGTTACCACCGTCAGCATGTAATCCTGGGACGTGCTCCGACCTGGTGTTTTACCTATTACCACACATGGAATGAAGCTTGTGTGTGCCTCCACAACTGTGCAACATACAATTTAAAAACCCAAGATATTTCCTATAAGCGTCATTGTCGGCTTTCCTCTACAAGACGGATGCCTTTGTTGAAGAGTTTTGAGTGCCTACTCCTGTTCCACTGTTCTCATGCAGTCCAGGTAGGTCGGCACGGCTATCCTAGCCGCGTTAGCCTCCAGTTACATTAGACTTTTTACTGAACTGTTTTCGGGGGCAGGGATCCCATTCAGAAGACCCTTCCTCTTGATCACCTCCCTTTTATTTGCTTTAAATAGATATTGGGATGAATGCTTGTGTTACTTCTCTTGTGGTAATAATGTATCTGCTATCCTAAACTACATTTCTTTGGGGGGCCTTAGGGAGAAAGGCTTTCTTTTATATTACCTGAGTCCAATAAGTGGAGGAAGAACTGACTACTCCTTAGTAACAAACCAGGGCTCCAATTGTTTTTCTTTTTAAAACAATACAACCTAGGGCGCCTGGGTGGCTCAGTGGGTTAAAGCCTCTGCTTTCGGCCCAGGTCATGATCTCAGGGTCCTGGGATCGAGGCCCGCATCGGGCTCTCTGCTTGGCAGGGAGCCTGCTTCCCCCCCCCCTCTCTCTCTCTGCCTGCCTCTCTGCCTCCTTGTGATCTCTCTCCCGCTGTGAAATAAATAAATAAAATCTTAAAAAAAAAAATAAAAAAAATAAAACAATACAACCTAAATATAAATCCACATAAATCCACATCTCACTGTGGCCAACCATAGCAATGGAATCTTACGACTGCAGCTATAAAAGCATAGTTATTTCTACGTGTTCAAAATAGCTGAAATATTTTAGGAAACTACATGAATGAAAAACAATCTGAGGAAGTAATGAGGTGGAGTCTACATTTCAGTCAAAATTACAAATTCCATTGTTCTCCATGATGAAATATCCGGGAGTGTGAAATCTATCGCTATCCTACACACCATGATGGCTTTGCGAGAATTAATCTGGGATTCTTAAACACACTCTATCTTCTACTCCACAATTCACAAAGAAATAGAATCAAGTATAGTTTCCAATATTCTCTGTAGGTCTTCTTCACTATCAATTTTTTTTGGGTTCTCTATAAGTCATGACATTAAACTCCTAGAACACCTTGAGCAGAAAGACTTAAATTATATTCAAGCAGGAAGTAGAGACAAGCACTACAGAAAGAACACTTCCAACTTATGCCCTAGATACTCAAAACTCAACAAAAACCTTGCAAAAATCAGGATCTGGTCCTTAGAAATTTGACAGTGTAGTAATAACAAACAATGGTATACTGATTGTCTCCTCTGCATCTCAAAAATCTGCGTAATTGTTTTTATTCAATAAATCCAATAGCATGATGTTAATTCGGAAACTAAAGAAAAAGGACACAAGAATTTGAAGGGATTAAATATATTTTTATATTGATAGTCTGTGTCTTTCTAGCCTAAAATACATTATTATTGATTACATACAGGACGAGGTGAGGTATTCTGTAAAATATCTGGTAAAAAATAATTAATATACAGTATTCTACATGAGATGGAATCTTACGAACCTTTAGGTCTGCTGAAGTGTTCACCTGATGACCTAAATTAAACTGCCCTCAATGGACTTACAGTTGTTCCCTCAAACCACGTGAAAAAAGGATCTTACATTTTCCCAGAACTTGTGTAGAAAAGGGAAAGCACATTAATGGCAATTCCTATTTCTCACATCCAAAGTAATGTATTCACACAAAATCAGGACCTCCGTGTTTAGCATAAAAAGGAAAAAAATAAATCTCCTGGGTTAGAGATATAATACTATCCCTGTGTAATGGTTAGGTTAATTCACCAACAGCAAAGAAATTCAAGTGGTCAACAGTCTTGAAAATGCTTTATTGAAATGTGTGACTTATGTGCAGAAGATGTGTTTGAAAAGACCACAGCTTGAAAACTGGTTTTTGAAACGTCTCAACAACCAATTAAAAAAAAAAAGAAAATCCCTACTGGACTTGACTTCTAGTATAACTAGAAGCCTGGTGTAAAATTTTCCTTGAAAACATTTTCCATCACAGAAACTAAAGAAAACAAAGCTATTATATTTGGAAATTGTTGGAGTCTGAAGTTTCAGAGGAGGAGAAACAACAGTTTTTAGACATGTGGGGTGACTTCTTTTTTGGTTACATTTGGACGAACATGGACTTCACAGTTCTCGGAAGAACACCGGAGGGTGTTCAAGTCTGTATGCTTGTCATGTTGGAGGAACAGAGAAACACAGATGGGAAAGGAAAAGGACGACAGGAGAGAGAGAGGAGACTTGAGAAAGGAGAACTGGAACAAGACATGATTAGGTTAAGTCTAGTTTATAAATTTATCAGAAGCTGTGCGCACCTTTTTTAAAAGTCCTAAATTTACATTCCAAAAACTGCCCCCCAACCCCCAAACCCGCTGTCCCTGCCTTGGAGCTATTGTGAAAGTCTATGCACAAAAACGGAAACAGGAAATAAAAAATATCCCAGCCCCTCCAAACCCCAAAACAAACCCAAAAAAGCTGTACATCTTTTTTTACACATAGGATTAATAATATAGGCATATAGGTGGCATGATTCAATTAAAAGGCTTTACTTTTTATGCCAGAAAAAACCCAATAAATAAAAGGTGCTAGAGTTAGCATTAAGAATTTGGTTGTGATATACTGACAAAATCTGGGAAGGCAAACCTCAAAGCTCCCCTGATCTGATCTGTCTCAGCAAACTATGAAGCAAGTACATAAATAACGCAAAATATGATTGAGAATGTGAGATTTTCAAAAACAAAGACAACATAATTCATGTTAATTCTGTTGAACAGTGAATAAATGAAATTCATCTACACCTGAATAAAACATATTTAACAATCGAAAAAAAATTTCAACAACCACAACAAGTAAAAACTTTAACACACATGAACAGGCTTTGTTTCGAGGGCACACAGACGCCCCGCAGCAGATTCCGACAGTCGCTTTACTGGCGTGTCTTCTACAGATGAGTTTAGAGAGACAGCTTGAGCTCCACACAGGTAAGATGACTAACAGGGCGACAGGACAGCCACACAGGGCAGAGTGCGACCCCTGGCTACGACCCCCAGACTCGGCTGCAGAGCTGGCTTTGTGCGTAGGAGGCACACAAGAAAGGTGACTCGGGCGGACATTATTCAAAAGCTACTTCGCCGCGTAACTCTTCTGCCGCATAACCATTGAATAATGCTCAGGAAAGCTTTGGGCTTTTTATGTTTGTTTAAGTTTTACTCCTTGTATTTAATTTTTTAAATAACAAGGTCACTAAAACTCATGCACGCTGCAAAAAACCTCATGCAGTAGTTAAGGTAAACCATCCAAGCAGTTTTTATTCATTAATATTCATAAATACACACAGCAGCTTCATTAGAGATTTCAATTTTCCTCTTCAGTTTGAATGTGGAGTATTAGGAGAGCCTTTTGCATGTCAAGGTACAGGAAGCAGAGATCACCCCTGCACTGCTACCTACATTTACCTGCTAGAAGTAAAAATTAGTTAAGTGGAAATGATTATCATATATATTTTCTCTCTTCCTTTGAATGTACACAATGTAACAAGAGTGACAGACCTGAAATTACAATCACCAAACAAACCCAAGATAGTTGTTGTCCACTTTCATTGGCAAATACAGCACAGAGGACATTGTCTGCGAATTGGGATGTCATCAAAGAGGAGGTGGTGGAGGCTCATTTCCTTTATTACTCTCTTTTAAATTTAGGTTTTCTAAAGCAACATCTAAAGGCATAATATCTACACAGCCCATAGCACCAAAATCTGCCATCTCCCCCCGTTCATCCTCGTCGGAGGACGAGCTCTCTTCGCGCACTAAAGTGGACAGAAGGAGCTCTTGGACAAACAGGCTGCGGTCTGCGCGCTCACTTTCCATGGACTGGCGCTCTGTTTCTGACATTTTAGGATCGTTCAACCTGTGTGAGTTAAAAAGAAAAGAGCTTATTGGTAAAATGGCAATGAACGATGGCAGGGTCAATTTCGACAATGTCCGATCCCGTGCAAGCTTTACAGGTGGCAAAACTCTGACACCTACTATTGGAACGCTTGGCTCTAAGTTGTCACCTTCATTATGCTGTGATGAATTCCCCACACTTGCAGCAATACTGTCACCCTTTGGAGCCAAAGAAACTGTCCGCCCACCAGGAGCTCCAGGGCGATATGAACCGGAACAGTCCCTGGTCAAAGAGGCCAAAGATAAGGCCTGGGCCCTACACATATCATGTAATGGCTGTGTGACCAGAGACCAGGCTTTTTCTCTGGAAACGCTGCAGCCTGGAAGCTCTCTTGCCTTGCAGATTCATAATGCATGTTAATATATTTAAAGTTCTGAGAAGCTCAACAATAAACAAACTACTTTTTTTACTTAGTTTTGCCCAAAATTATTCATCAGGAAAAAAACTGAATACAAGTAACTATGTGTGTTCCTTAGAATAACATATCAAGTCCCAGGTAACATTTTTGGGAAATATTGCCTAAAACAGATCATAAGAGTCAAGATCAAATGATACAATGAAAGATGGGGAAAGTGGTCTGCAGACTGCAAGGTACTGTGCAATGTCCTGCACCAGATGACCAAGGGGACTTTTCAAGAAGCTACGACCAGAATCCAAGGAAGGCAACTCAAAGGCTACCCATACCATGCCCTGGGAGCGGGGTGTCTGGTGCAGAATAACTACAGAGAGACAAATCCCAAATCAAGTCCACTGAGTTTGGGGCTAAAAAAAAAGGAAAAGAATGGGTCAAGGGTGGGAAGACATCTTTTCCAAAGACATCCACTCCACCCACAGCTCAGTGAACTCTCAGTGGATACACACAGTGGGTCTCCTATCTGTGGGCAGTATCCAGCTCTGGCAAGTTGGTAGGTCTGTACAGGTAAGGTTACATGGTAGCAGGGTGGACCCATCTGTGGCTCTGTGATTTCTGTTGAAGCAACATTTTTGGGAATAACTCAATAAAGTTACTGACTCTGCCGAGAGAACTGAAAGGTAGATTCCCCGACTTGACACTTCTTCCTTAGATCCATAACAAATGATCATAATGGGAACAATTAATTGGGCCTTTATTATATGCCAGATACTGGCAGACCATACACACACTGAAATTCTGTTTCATCCTCAAAACAATTCTCTTTCTCATGAGGCCAAACTCAGAGGCTACTGATGACAAAACTGAGGTTAAGAGAAGTTAAGTGACTTGCCTAAGGTCCAAACTAGTGAGTGGCAAACCTGGGGCTCTAGACAGGGGTCTGCAAACATTTTTTATTCTGCACCCACAACAGATTATTTACAACTATGCATATGTGCCACCATACTACCAGAGATATGAAAAAGTATGACTTAAGATAAATATACAGAGAAGTAATACTGTCTTCCTATTGTCAGTTTAGAGATAACTGATACATTACACTAATTTTCTCCTTCACTTCACAGTTTGTCCTTTATATTCCTCTCTGCTCCATGAAAGGCCCAGATCAGTCCACGTTCATTACCTGTTGAGCCTAAGTCTACTCATCACTGCTTCTTCTAAAATCCTGTATTTTCTTAAAACTCACATAAAATGCCAACAAGCTTGGGAGAGGAATATATTTAGTGGCTAAATGGTAGTTTTCAGAAGCAGGTAACTCTATTCCATCCAGTAAAATCATTTACTGTGTGTACTATTTTTACACCATGGTGAACCGTTTTTTAAAATTATTACTTTCGTTTGCGGCAACTATAAGAATTTAAATCTTGCTTTTTTGGAAATTCTCAGAAAAAAACTACTATGTTATGAAATCCTCTTCTGTACCTTTTAATATTTCACAGCTAACTGAAATTGGCAATAAAAAAAAAAAGCATGGTTAATTATGACAATAAATGGACCTAACACGTCCCCAAAATGTAACGATACGGTGTTCCGGTTTTCAGTTTTTTTAGGTTTCAGTTTTACGGACAATACAGGGGGGGAATTCATACTAGATGATAATTTTTTGTTGGAACAAGACCACCAACATTCCCACTTTCTCTAAAATAATCATTATTTTTCATATTCTTGGGGAAATCCTGAATATGCAGTTTTGATTAGGTTTGGGAGTTTTAAGGGTTTGATCATAGGCCAAATCTCCAAGAACATATATAAGGCACGAAAGAGAAAAGATCATTGCAGACTGCGTGGTGCTTAATAAAACATTACTTTTCAAACAAAGCTGTACTGATAAATGAACTACCTTGTTAAAAGAAACTGGGAATTCTGGATAGTTTGCTGACTGCTTTCTGTGTTAGCTGTGTTGGTTGTTGCTGTGGATTGTGTGATTGTAGTGGTGACACTGCTCGTGTTAGTACGCCGGGTTCCGTTGCGTGCGGTCTCCAGTTGTTGTCGTGCTGCCTGGGCGTGCTGCCGTTCCAGCTGCAGCTGCATCTGCAGTTGTTGTAACTGAGAAGCGGAAGGGCCAGAAGAATTAAGCTGTCCTCCTGCAGAACGTCTCACTCCTGATAACTGAGATAAAAGCTCTGCCAATGGAAATAAAGGCGATTAATGTCTCTAAAATACTGTGGAAAACGAAATGCTAAAGATCACTCTCTTAGAGAAATATTAGAAATAACTATCAATTGGCAGGTACCCACGGCAACATAAAGTTTCAGCTTAGAGCTCAGTACCTTTTATTTTTGTTTATTTTTAAAATAACCTCTATACCCAACATGGGGCTCGAACTCATGACCCTGAGATCAAGAGCTGCATGCTCTACCGACTGAGCCAGCCAGGCGCCCCTCAGTTATCTTTCAAAATGCCTCCTGGAGGTAGGAGCTGTTGTGTGCGGGGAAAGCAAGTACAATTAACCCACATACAATTATTTTTGTTTTAAGTGAAACATAACAGATTGTTGCTTAATGGACTAATTTAGTTATACTTTCTCTCAGTATTTAGTAAATTAAAGTGGATCATCTGCTGGTCCAATCATAACTTAAATCCTCTCAACACAAGCTCCATGGAAGCAGGGATTAAGTCTACCATTTATGATACTCCCAGCTCTTAGAACAGTGCCTGACACACAGTAGGCTTCTAATATTTATGCAGTGATTGAATGATGATCGGAATTGCATCCAAGAGGCCTGGATCATTTCTATCCATGACCCTTTGCACTACACACCCCTGCCTTCTCTCTCTGGTACTTTCTGGTACTGTCATTTGAGAGTACCAGCATTATCACTGGAGTGAGTAGCACTGGCTATGCTCAGTGAGGCCCACTGGCTCCTGACTGTACAGCCTAGTTAGTGGCCTGTTACAATCCAGACTCTTGCTTCAATAACTTTGTACTCATTAAGGGCAACGTGGACCTCTGTCCCTGAGTTCTCATTCTAAATCAGGGGCAGGAATTGCCTTGACCCGTGGGTGGAGGAGGGGGAAGCGGCTCTCCCTAGCTTACATGGGACTGACGACTGCTGCATAGACATTCCTTGGCTGGCGAATGCTCTTCATCATTAAAACTCATTAACAGGGTCCATTTCTGTTTTCTTGCTCACTGTTGTTTTATCCCAGGGGTTTTTACATCATTCTTTCATAGAATCCATCACTAAAATAAACTAATTTTCACTGACAGAAAAAACTGAATGGAGAGAATTTCTCACTTTTGAATTTTGCTTCTAGAAATGAACTTTGAGAACCTGCTACCAAAATAGCAGGTAAATAGTCCCTTTGGATGAAGAAGTATTTTTTAAAATCCCCCAAATTCAGTTTACAGGCTTACTGCACATGCAAATGCCCACAGCACATTTAGAATTCCAATTTTATATCTGTGTGTCTGCACATTTTTAAGAACATTTTATGAGTGGAACTGTTCCTAGCTGCTATTAGATTTAAGCTGACCAGTGTTTCAGGGTGTTTGGCAAGGTGCAACACAATTTCCAGACACATATACCACCACGTGCCTGCATTTTAGTACTTGTACAGGCTTGCCAGGGTCTTATAGTCTCAGGCTACCGTGATTTCTGACCTTATATTTTGACTCCCAACCCCTCTGCTCTGCTGCCGGCTTCCCAGGTTGGCCACGTATTAGACCCAGTGGATGTGGCTATGAACTACATGTTCAAATGTTGTTTTTTTTTTTAAAGATTTTATTTATTTATTTGACACACAGAGAGAGAGATTACAAGTAGGCAGAGAGGCAGGCAGAGAGACAGGGAGAGGAGGAAGCAGGCTCCCTGCTGAGCAGAGAGCCCGATGCGGGCCTCGATCCCAGGACACTGAGATCATGACCTGAGCCGAAAGCAGAGGCTTTAACCCACTGAGCCACCCAGGCGCCCTGTTGTTGTTTTTTTTTAAATAAGATTTTTCTAAGCTATTAACATGTACTTTTCAGTATGTTCCCTAAGAATATAGTTCTCAAATCAAGGCCAAGAACAGAGAAACTCCTACTTTACTTTCTTCTATGAGAAGAGCTTAATTCTTTAGTCGTATCAATTAGTCTTATTACCTGTGTGCTTATGGAGGCTGAACCAGAGGATTCTGGTGGTCTTTCAACTCTGAAATCTTTTATAATTTTCTTGGGTTTCAATAGAGGCCACAAATAGAGAACCCAGAACCATTTCTTATTATCTTCTGCTCTATGTACTTAAGGAAATGCTAGAATATTTACATATTCTACTTTACATTGTCTACTTTTACAATATTTTATAATTGTAAGATTTAGGGGAATTTTGTGAAGGAATACAGGAGCATGAGGAGAGATTAAAAACACAAATTCCAACAAAAACTTTTAAAGTGAGGTCCCCTCCCTGGCCGTTTCCTTATGAACGTGCAACTAACTTACCAGCTATAGGATCCATGGCTTCCCTATTGCTTGGAGAATATGAACTCTGAGAAGAAGAAAGTCCACCAGTAGAACTGCTAGTAAAGTGCATGTTTGATCTACGAGCACGAGGACCTCCTAATCCTCGGCCAGGGTGAAACATTCTACGTACATGTCGAACACCACTCGATTCATCATAACTCCAAAGTTAAGAAAAGAACCCAAGTATTTCACAGAATGAAAAAACAATCACTTGAGCTTTTGCTAGATAGACATGCAGATTTCCTAAATTGTAAACACTTAAAAACAGCACATTTAATTTAGAATGCGAATATCACAACCATATCTATGAGGGCTATTCACTCTAAAAAAAGACTCTCAAGTAGAAAGCAATGAGTAAGTGTGTATATATTGTATATGTGTGTGTACATTTTCAAAGGGGAAAAAGTTTCTCCAGGTAGGAAGAAATTTCTTCCTAGGCTCCAGCTACAATAACCAGATGGGGTGAAAGACACCCAGGTAAGGCATCTCCTTACCCTGACCTCAGTACTGAATTTCATTTATGTTCATATGGAAGTAACCAGAATAAGCATCAATTTTAATACCTGAGGAGAGTTGTGCTAATCAAACCTCAATTATCATCTGTAATGAGAAAGGAACAGCAGGAATAATTTAAATTCAGGAGTAAAAGACTCCTTTTGGTTACTAGTTTTAATCTGTCCTCCTCAAGTTCTTCTACAATGCTGCTGCAGAACAGAAAACTAGAGTTGATTTTCTTGCAGAAGTGGACACACAGAGAGTAATACCACATTTCTCAACAAGTCACATTGCCAGCAGCCCCCCTCCCCACCATCTTCTGCAGCTGACTCAAACTAAGGAACGTCCCAAAGAGCACACAGCTGCCCAAACTCATGAAGACCATCTTGTGTTTCCATGCTGGTGGATATGTGGGAAAAGCCAGCTCTCATTATAAGAGACTTTTCTTTCAAAGCAGCACACGAACAACTGTATCATGCAGAATAATGTTCTGCTGGCTTCCCGGTCTTCAGCTGATCATTATGGAGTCACTGAGGGACACGCTGAGTGGCTCCAGGAAGCCCTCAGGGGCCACCGGAATGTGAAAGGTCTCATCGTGGTATTCAGGACCATGGCTCGGGTTCTACAGAAAGTGATGTTATGATCACTGTATTTTGTCTTTTAAGAGCATTTGGGTGTAAAAAGTACATCTTTAGGAAGTACAACTTTAGGAAGCGTTCCATCAGAACAGTTGAAAAGAAAAAAGCTCTGGTGCTTACAAGGCTTGGAGAGAAGCCACGCCTTCATGACAAACAAAGTCACCCCACAGCAGCACTTGAAGTACCTGAAAAATCAGTGTATTTCCAGGATAACTGCAATGTCAACATTTTGTTTTCCAGAACCTCATGATAATACTCGTTAGGAATCTAAAATGTAACATATGCCTTCTCTTATCCTTCTATTTTGCGTAATTTCATCTTCTCTTGATAACCAGAGATTCTTAAAAAATTTCACAAAAACGAATGTACATGATGTGAGACATTCTACTGAATGGATACCAACTTCACTAGAGGCCCTTGAAGTTGCTGGAAAAGTTCAGGATTAAAAAAAAAAGTTCAGGATAGCAGCTTGGCTTGAAGTTAGTGGTCTAGCTTCTCCATGAAGATAGAGTGAAACAGGGATCAAGCACAACCCTCTGAGTATTGTCATAAGGTTCTTTTATGTAAAATGTGAAGTGACTCAAAGACTTAAGTATTCTCGGCCCATCTGGGTTTTCTTACTCTCTTAAAAAACACAACAAACCACACACTTTCTTCATTATGCTTTCAGTGTCCTCAGCACTTAGGAGAGAGGAAAAGTGGTTTCCTCTGTTCAGTGAGTACTAGCCCCTTGATTGGCTCAGGTCTGGCTGACATTCTAATTTCTTAGGTTGGTTCCATGTCTTTATTTTTCCATTAGTTTTTTCATCTTCCCCTAACTCTGAGGGACCGTATTTCCAATTAGAAAATTAGGAACTGTAGCACGGGCTGGGAGCTATGGAATGAGAAAACCATTAAAAAAGCTAGTTTCTTTCTCAATAGGACTAAGGTTGAATTATGATTGCTGGGAGGCAATCAAAGGAATCAGAAGTCTGGCAAAGAGAAAAGTTGTGATTAGCTCTTCAACTGCTGCAAATTGCAAAGAACACTGAAACCTTTACATGGAAACAGACCCCTAAGTTAATAGGCGATAGTCTTAGAAAAACAATTCAGAACTTGAAACAAGAAGCAGAGACTATACAAAATTAATTACTCTGGTGGGCCACTCATCTCTTAGATTACAGGGAACGTGACCAGCAATGGCTGAGCAACAGATTTGCAAAGGGGAAGCAGGAAGGAAAGCAGGAAAGGATTTTGGAGCTGGACGTGACCTTATGCTGTCCTACTCAGAGACTGGGTGGGAACAGCGGTCTCTGGAGAAGGGGACTCCGAAGGGAAAGCAGCCCCAACATGCATCCCTGCTCATCATCCCACCAGTATCAGGATAAGGCAACAGAGCACATGGAGGGGAAGCGAATAAATTCTCTTTATATTTACTTAGATTCTAATCTGGATTAGCAATTTCCTCTTTTTATGAAAACACCCTACTGAAAATTTATAACCCAGTTAAACCATCTTAAAAAAGTCTGACTGTAATGAAGTGAAGATGATGAGCAACTTTCACTTAATTAGCATTGTTCATGTGACACTCATAGCATATAAAAAGAGAAGTAAATTGTATCTCAACACTGAGTCACTTTTAGGAAAGGTCAAATTAAAATAATTTGGAGGTTACTTTTTCTCTTTGGGTATATTGTCCTTAAAAATAACAAAAATAACAAACATTACAAACAACTCTATCCCTTCTTGCCTCTTAAAAGGATATTAAATCTCTAGGGGCTCTGTGTTCAAGTGTAAGATGAGCTGCAAAGTCATCCGTGACATGATTAGGATCGCCTCCAGGTAATGCTGCACATATTGGACAAATCTGAAATGAAAGTAAAGAAAGCATATTTAATAGATGTATATTGATCAGACATCTTTCTGGATCAATATTTTACTATAACTGAGTTTCAACCAGGCTAAAACACAGCAGAGATCATGAACTTGTCAAAATCACCAGAGGCCTGACTGTGAACTAGAGCCCATCCGCACCGGTACTTAAACTAAAACAGACCACCTCTCAGGGTCAGAGACAACAGCTCTCAACAAACAGCTCAAACGTGAGCTCTGGTAAAGCCTTCTAACAGCCTGGCCAATGCACTTGCACGGTCTAGCAAAACAGTTTCCATAAAAAAAATTTTAACGTGTTAAAAAAATATTTAAGATGTGCTATTTAGTGCACATTCCCACCTAAGTCTGGTTTTGAATTGTAAAGACTGAGACATAAGTAAGCTAGATTTGATGACCAATGACAGCAAAGCTCTTATTAAAACACAGGTATACAAACTTAAATATTAAGACAATGTTTACTGATAACAAGCAAATACACTCCATACATTCATGAACAGGACTTCCAAGGAAAAATGGGGGTGGAACAAAACGCCAAGGAGTGGAAGACCAGTTTCCCGTGAGCCTTGGGGCAAGGGACAGGACAAAGGAAGAATAAAATGGTGTGTACACAGGCAGAGCTCAGGGGAGACTTCACAGGTTGGGAATACTGTTTCTGAAACAGCAGTTCCAAGGGAAGTGGTGAAATAAGGAGAAGAGGGGAAGGATCGAAAGAATGAGGCACTTTCAGAGGAAAGGCCCTTTCTCTTCTAGAAATCCAAGTGGGCAGACGATGTTCTAAGAGTGGCAGCCAAGCCTTGGGTTATGAAGAACTTTAAAGAACAGAGCCAAGAAGAAAGGTCTGATGCAAAGGAGCACAACCAAAGGAAGTCACAGGAAATGTACAGATGTTTAGGCTTGTGTCTCTCTAGGGACAAAAGAGCTGAGGATGGGATGTGATTCATCTTGCCAGTACATGTGTTCTGTGCCTCAATTCTTTCCCCTGGAGTACAATTCAGGTACTCACTTGACCTTGCTGACTGCTCTTGGCACAGGAGAAGACGAGAGTGGCACTGGAGATGCGGAGGCAGGGGCAAGGTGAGACCCAGAAGGCCCACCCTGGGATACAGAGGGGAAAAGAAACTGATTCCCAGAGCCTGAGCCAACACAAATCCGCATCCTCTTCTGACCAGAAAGCAGGAGTCCCCAGAGTCTGATTTGATCCCAGTTCCTCTTATGCCCAGTCAGCTGTCCTGATTCTATCTGCCTCAGGAGTCTGAGACATATCCTCAAGAAAACCTGAAGATGCTCAGGAGAAATAACATTTAGGCATGACAGTGTGCAAAAGAAGGGGGGGGAAGGTGCCTGTGAGGGAAATGAAGAAAGAAGTAGATAGACATGTGTGTGGCTTTCTTAGAAGATGCCAGAAAGGTGGTCAGACGTTCTTTCCTCTGTCAGAGAGAAAAGCAACTGTACCTGTTCATAAGTTTACCAATTCTCAACTCTCTTTCCTAGGAACTTAGGTTTTATCCTGTGCTGTGACATTGCAAGGCAGTGTCTGGTACACTTATTTTTTGTGTGTTTCTGTCTTGCCTAGGTAGATTATCAACAGTTTTTGAGAATTGCAGGACAGTGTGATTTGTTTCTTGTTTGGAAACTGTGACCAGACTGACTTATAACAAAAAGACCAACAGGTTTGGAGAAGCAGAAACCACCACCAGTTATTTAAAAATCAAACAAATAAGCCAGTTTAGATATTGTTGAGACTCTCTTGCAACACTTAACAGGTACTGGATTATGTATAGTTCTATTACAACACCACAGATTACAACTGTAAGATCTTTACCCAAAGAAAAAAAAACCATTAAGAGGAAAAGGTGGCTTCCATCTAAGATATTTCCTTTAGGCTGACCTGTGGATAAAATCTATGTATAACTTGAACTGCAAAAAGATCGCTGTGGAAGTTTCAGTATTTTGAGGACACATGTAAATGTTCTCAGATGAGAAAAATCTTCTTGAGGATTTGCATTCCTGGAAGGAAGACAGGATGGGAAAGTACAGATACCAAACATACTAAGAATGCCCTTAACAGGATCAACAGTCTCCTATAAACTAGAAAAGCACCTTTGAGATGAGGACATGGAATACTGTTTAGTTTTGAGTATGTCTTTACTTTCACATGGTAATACCTAATACCTTTTATAAGACAGGAAAATTCTGCACAAAGCATAAGTTATTAACTCTAAAATTATGAGTTTGTCAACATTAATATTTATCGTACTTCTACTGCCACATGATACAGTAACATCTGTTACCTGAACAGGAAAATTCCATGTAACACATTAGTGTAACATGTGACAACGTGCCAACATTCAGGCACATTGAATGGCATAACTCAGTGCTTCCTGAAATTGGCTGAGTATATAAATTCATCTGGAACATTTGTTAAAAATACAGTTCCCTAGGCCTATGCCTGGAAACTGATTCTAGGAGATTTGAAAATCCATGTTTTCGACAAGGGTCCCAATTATCTTATAATTGGATCAATTTGGCAAATACAGCTTGAATATACAATGGTACTGAAAAATAAGAAATATTTACCCTGTGGAACAAAACACAAAATGCTGTTTTACTTACTATCACCTTGCTCAAATTTTTATTCACAAATGTCCTTGCTATTTATCTGCAGTCTTGTCTTGCTATTGTTCGAGTCTTCCTCTTCTGCTTCATCTCACTACTGAAGCTCTCCATTAGTCCTGCTTTTTATCTGCAGCCCCTTGGAACCTTCTATCAATGTACTGAGATGAAATCCCATGCCAAAAACATAATGGAGTTTCCAATTTTACACATGGCCCCAATGCATGATTGCTAGCAAGCAACCAGTCAGTGCAGGGAGAGAGAAACTTAGGCAGACTCCACGAGGAGGGCGAAGCTTGACGTGGGACTCCATCTCACGATCCTAAGATCATGACCTGAGCTGAAACCAAGAGTCAGATGCTTAACTGACTGAGCCACCCAGGTGCCCCAGTCAGTGTGGATTCTTAACACAGTGGTTACCAATGTCTAGGCCACACCTTCAGAAGTCATTATTTCACAAACACCAGGTCAGTACTACACTTACAGAACATTTTCTCCTGTGACAGGTGATATCCATAAAAAAATAACCTACCATCATAATGCTTGGTTTTTGTTTTTAAATGAGAACTCTACACATCCCTCCCCATACAATCACCAACTAGTCTGAAGCAAGTTCACATTGCCTGCAGCCTCCTTCTTGAGCTCATACACTCACATGGAGGGCATTCTCTCTCTGGCTACCGTGTAGCACTTCAAAAACAACAGATGTGGTAAGCTCTTCTCCTTTTTTCCTTTTTTGGGGATAGGCTTCATAACAAGTTTCTTGCCCGCTCTGTTCACTGCTACAGAAAAATGCATTTAAAAACCGGCCTCAAATAAAAAATAAAAATAAATAATAAATAAAGGAAAAAAATAAAATAAAAAACCGGCCTCTCTACCCCACGTACCATGTGGTTTTGGCCAAAGCTAGACTGCAACACGACAGTGAGATGGGTCTCACACCAAAACCGTTCAGCAGATGCTGGGGAGGAGCTGGACTAGGTCTCTACCATGAGGCTGACCCACTTGGAAGCATCATCCTCCCAGACCACTTGAAATTGCCCTTGAACTCAGATTCTGGGACACTATACTTCTTGGTAACAGCAAATACTTTAAGAGAAATAACTGTGTTCCCAATTGGTATTTCTTGAGTGGGTTTCTGGATCACAAACTTGATAAACTCACTTATTTCTTTTATCTAATTTTAGATCCACGAGAAATATTTTGAGTATTTGTTCAAAAGCTGTGATTTCAGGGGTGCCTGGGTGGTTCAGTTGGTTAAGCGTCTGCCTTCGGCTCAGGTCATGATCCCAGGGTCCTGGGATTGAGCCCTGTATCAAGCTCTCTGCTCAGTGGGGAGCCTGCTTCTCCCTCGTTCTCCCTGCTTGTGCTTCCTCTCTCTTTCAAATAAATAAATAAATAAATCTTTTTTAAAAAAAAGAGCTGTGATTTCCCTATATCATATTCTATTGTTACTTTCTGGTAACACCAAATGTTTCATGCATCATGTCTCTGGCAACCTTGATCTTATTATGGCAGCACAGCTTCTTTTGTCATTTCTTTTTTGGGCTCTTGTTTGGATTCATTTTCATCCACACAATCATTCTGAATAGGCTCATCCTGTCTCAAAAGAACGACAGAATCACTCATATTCTACCACCCTTCCACTCCCAAAGAACAGCCTACGTGGCACGGTGATGGAGGAAATATAACGTTACTCCTCCGTACAAATGCCAAACCTTCTCTTGATTGTCCACCAAACCAAGTGGACAAATGTTCTGGTTTTAACGGTTCTCTATTATCTGGCCTTACTCAGCAGATTCCATTTTATTTCCCACAACATTCAATGCCTTACCATCCCTTCTACTTCCTACACTTCTTTCTCAACACCACATCTTAGGTTCATGTCCTTTCTTCCCTCTGAATAATGTCTTTCTTTCCCATTCTGTCCACTTTTCAAAATCATTTTTAAAAGCCTATGTAAAGTCACAAAGCCCTCTGACTCCTTCTGTGTTATTCTCCAGTTGTGTCAAATAAGCTAGTTTGGTCTTAAGATGTGCCATAAAGTTTTGGGTGGGTTGAGGCCATATTTTAAAGTGGTTATGGTGACAGCCATTGTGCCTTACTCCAAGAATTTAGGGACTTCAGAAAGCAGTATTTCACACGTTACATTATTAAATGTAATGTTCTTGGTTAATACTTGGAGACATATTCAGAGTCATGAACATTTATCTTGAGAAAGGCCAGTAAATAACCCCCTTTCCAAGCTGTCGTTAATAACTGACCCAGGAATGACCTAGAACAGACTTTCTTCTGACATTATCCTTCTGAGGGCAAAGAAGTGGGGTAAATGTTGTGTTCTCCTCACCCTCTTCCTGTTAACAACTAACAACTCAGTTAATTTCTCTCAGGCATCCACACTTTTTCTCACATAACACCGTTCCACAGCCATTTTCCTGTTTCTTTGCTTTTTGTCCAGTCATCACTTGAACTTTCCTTCTCCTTTTCCCCATTCCTTGCTTCTTTTCTCTACTATAGCTGTGTGTCAAGTTGTGAAATTAATCATGGTTGAAAAGATGAAAGGTATTGCTCTTGTATCTGAGGAGTTATGGGTTCTGGAGCAAAATTAAGATGTAGTGCAGTCTGGGTGCTCAGTCAGTTAAGCGTCTGACTCTTGATTTCTGCTCAAGTTGTGACCTCAGGGTCATGAGACTGAGCCATGCATCGAGCTCCCTGCAGAGTCTGCTTGAGATTCTCTCTCTCCTCCTCTCCCTACTCATGCTCTCTAAATAAACAAACAAATAAATAAATAAAATTTTAAAAGAAAAAAAAGATGTAGTAGTGAAGAATCGCACCACAGCTCTACTGCCTTCATAAAAGCTATTTATTTTTTTCATCCTTATGCAAGTCTGCCCCCCTAACACACATACACATTGTAAGCACAAGAAAGATAAAAACAAAATTTCAAGTCAAATAATTTTCCTCTGTTGTTTAATACTATACTCACTTTCTAATACAAGGTTACATAGGCTTTCCCAGAGCTAGCTTTGAAATCACAGTTCACCACATGATGTGTTCTACCAACCTATGTGCTTACTGTGTTCTGGTTTCAAGCTAGGTGTCCAAAGGACATTTACAAAAATAGCTTTTTAATTTTTTTTAAGATTTTACTTATTTATTTGACAGAGAGAGATATAGCGAGAGAAGCGACACAAGCAGGGGGAGTGGGAGGGGAGAAGCAGGCTTCCTGCAGAGCAGGGAGCCCAATGTGCAGCTCGATCCCAGGACCCCTGGGATCACGACCTTAGCCAAAGGCAGACGCCTAACTGACTAAGCCACTCAGGTGTCCCAAAAATAGCTTCTTTTTAAGTTGGGGCCTTCTTTTTTTATGTTACATGTGTAGTCTAAATGAATTTAAATGAAAACATGTAAGCAAAACCTAGTGAGTGTTGTTTAAGATACAGGCACCTTCCGAACTGCAATAAGCCTAATTTTTTTTTTTTTTTTTTTTTTTTTAAAGATTTTATTTCTTTATTTGACACAGAGAGAGAGAGATCACAAGTAGGCAGAGAGGCAGAGAGAGAGGAGGAAGCAGGCTCCCTGACGAGCAGAGAGCCCGATATGGGCCTCGATCCCAGGACCCTGAGATCATGACCTGAGCCGAAGGCAGAGGCTTTAACCCACTGAGCCACCCAGGCGCCCAAGCCTAATTTTTCTTGTGCCACTCTTCACAACTGCATCTCCACTTCCAGTTAAAGGATCTATGCTATGAGGTCCAGGTGGCCATAAAGTTAATTCAAGTTCTCACTGGTTAAATCAGTTATACTGTATAATTTTGTTACTATGGATTATCTAATTTATTAAGTATTTACTGAGTACCAAGTCAGAGTTCACTTAATATTGTGGGTTATATAATCATTAAGAAATGAAGATAGTGAAACGACCATGAAGCAAACAGTGGTGAACCTGCCACCATTCAAATTCATATGAATTTCATCTCCTCTTAAAAATTGGAATGTATTTCTCATTACTTATTCAAACCGGTTCACAATTCATGCCTGTTCTTTTTTTTCTTTTTTTTTAAACTTTTTTTTTTTTAAAGATTTTATTTATTTATTTGACACAGAGAGAGAGAGATTACAAGTAGGCAGAGAGGTAGGCAGAGAGACAGGGAGAGGAGGAAGCAGGCTCCCTGCTGAGCAGAGAGCCCGATGCGGGCCTCGATCCCAGGATGCTGAGATCATGACCTGAGCCGAAAGCAGAGGCTTTAACCCACTGAGCCACCCAGGCGCCCCATGCCTGTTCTTTTGAAGGGCTCCTGAACTCAGCTCTAGAAATACCACAGGCTTGTTCTGTTAGGAAGATTTTTCTGATCACCTGTGATATAATGGGGTGTTTTTAACAAGAGTTTCTTCTACTAAAAAGTGATGATCCAAAAAGAGCTATTAGAATTTAAAGCCAAGACACATAAAAAACCTTCAGGCACATAGCCTTCTAATCTTTATTGTGTAAAAAAAAAAAAAAAAAGTTGACATTCTACTGAGCTAACTACTGCTGAGGTTAATCGGTAACTTCAGGTTTTTGATTTCCTGCCCAATTAAAAGTAGTGAGTAAAAATCTGCAAATATAATAAATATAAGACTTAATGCTGGAGTTTTGCTTTGAGGACATACACAAAGCACTACTGGAAAATCTATGCTACATGGTCAATAAAATCCTTCTGGGCCTTCTAGAACTATCTAAGTTGTAGCCACCTGCACTTTAGCCATCCACTTTGCCAATACAGATACCGGTACTTTCAAGATTTGAATGAGCACACTGTTTAACTGGATTACAATCTAATTTTCTGTTGTTGCAGTGGAACACTGAAACTAATTTATAATTAAGCACGAATTACTTCATATTGAAATTATTTTTCTTCTCAGTTCCATTCTCCCCATTTTAATGCTTAGGTTGGAGCTGTCACATGCTTCTAAAGAACAGTATTTAGCATTTTAGGGAGTTTTTGTTATATACAAAAGTTTTAATTTTCCTTACATTGTTATACATGATTTAAAAGTCCTAAATAACTAAGTTCAGGGGGCGCCTGGGTGGCTCAGTCAGTTAAGCATCTGCCTTCAGCTCAGGTCATGATTCCAGGGTCCTGGAATCAAGCCCCACGTGAGGCTCCCTGCTCAGTGGAGAAAGCCTGCTTCTCCCTACTTTCTCTCTTACTCTATCTCAAATAAATAAATAAAATCTTTAAAAATAAATAAGTTTGGGCTTAAAAATTTTTATTTATTTATATTTTAAAGATTTTTAAAAGTAATCCTTATGCCCAATGTGGGGCTTGACCCACAACCCTGAGATCAAGAGTCAGTCATACACTCTACCAACTGAGCCAGCCAGGTGCTCCCTTAAAAGTGTTTTTTTAGACAGAAATTTAAATTATATGTGTATGCTGATGTCCCGGGAATTCACAGAACAAAACAAAAAATAATTCAGCAATAATAAAAAAATAACTCAGAGCTGTGTTTTTTCTTTTTAAATCTCTCTCTCTCT
>LNAC01000180.1:2070506-2130029 GCA_002007465.1 Ailurus styani
ACAAGTAGGCAGAGAGGCAGGCAGAGAGAGAGGAGAGAGGAGGAAGCAGGCTCCCCGCTGAGCAGAGAGCCCGATGTGGGCCTCGATCCCAGGACCCTGGGATCATGACCTGAGCCGAAGGCAGCGGCTTTAACCCACTGAGCCACCCAGGCGCCCTCTCTTTTTTTTTTTTAAGATTTTACTTATTAATTTGAGAGAGAGAGAGAAAAGAGATCGCGCGAGAGAGCACAAGCAGGTTGGGGGGGCTGCTGCATGGAGCAAGAGAAGCAGGCTCCTTGTTCAATGCAGAGTCTGATGCAGGGCTTGATCCCAAGGACCCTGGGATGATGACCTGAGCCGAAGGCAGACGCTTGATGACTGAGTCACCCAGGTGCCCCATCTTCAAATAAAAATTTTAATCAGTTTTTGTTGTTTTTTTGTTTTTTATTTTGTTTTGGGTTTTTTGTGTCTGTTTAAATCTTTTCCTGAGGTCAGGAAAAGAAGGGATGGTGGGAGAAGAGACAAGGCTGAAAGTCACTTAAAGAACTTCTGAGCCACCTTGTAATTTGCCAACAGTTGCCAGAGTGTTCCATCTTTATACCATCTTCCCTACAACCTTCCTACAAACTCTGCAAAACCTTTCTTTGACCTGAAATTAGCTGTTTGGACACTGAACTAGACAAACCAGTACTTCAGAGGACAAAGAAGAAACCAGACCAGTGGCTACAGAAAAAAAGAATTCAAAATGAATGTGTCTGACAGCTGCTGTCTTAGCCAGTGCCCCCTGCACATTAGGCATTGTTTCCATTCAGAAAACTGCCTGTCTCCCTTCCCCTACAGGATTTTAATTCAACTTCAACATGGAAGAAAACAGTAATGAAAAGCCTACCCAGGGATAACAACATACTCTCAAATACCAGGCACAGACGCCTTCCTAGAAAAGCTTTATCTCATTTTCTCAATAATTTCAGTAATTCCCTTTGTGGTTTTCATATCATCTTGAGAAACTGATTTCTCATAGAAACATCTTTTAAAAATATCATAACATATGCATATCAGATTATCCCAGAACAAACCTGGAACCCCCAAAGTGTCTCCGATCATTTCCTTCCCGGCTCACAACCCAAAAATCTGCTGGGATACTAATGGCTATATCATACTTAAAATGGAAAGTACTAAGATCTATCTGATTTTAAACAAGTGAATGTGTTCAAAGTAACTATTATTTAAAAATATGCAAAGATAGCCCAACACTGAAGATAGAAAAAGGTGATTTATAAAATAGAAAGTGTTTTGGGTCAAAACTAATGAAAAGCAGAAATGATAAAAATACCAAACCCTCGGGCGCCTGGGTGGCTCAGTGGG
This sequence comes from Ailurus styani, assembly GCA_002007465.1. Lineage (NCBI taxonomy): Eukaryota > Metazoa > Chordata > Mammalia > Carnivora > Ailuridae > Ailurus > Ailurus styani. Next base: position 2,071,851 of record LNAC01000180.1, read on the forward strand.
TTAAAGCCGCTGCCTTCGGCTCAGGTCATGATCCCAGGGTCCTGGGATCGAGGCCCACATCGGGCTCTCTGCTCAGCAGGGAGCCTGCTTCCTCCTCTCTCCTCTCTCTCTGCCTGCCTCTCTGCCTACTTGTGATCTCTCTCTCTGTGTCAAATGAATAAAAAATCTTAATAAAAAAATACCAAACCCTCATCTTCTACAATTTCTCTAACTGAATGCAGCTGAGCAATGACAACATGGTTGCCTATAGCAACTGTATTTCTCAAATCCTATGTATTTCTCCACTATGATTAAATAAAATACCCTTGTTAGTTCACACAAAAGCAGACAGCATCCAACTGCATTCTTTGATAAAGAAGAATGCAAGCAGTAAAAGTCAAAGCCTATTTTTTTTCCTTTTAATGTATATTTGGCTTTTAAATGCTTACCTCTCCTGACTATCTGATTAAAAGGGTAAATAGGGAATTAGAGTATTTAAGAAAGTATATAAAATTAAATTAGAAGATTTGTAAAAATTGTGGTTCACTCCACTATTATTGCCCTTAATAAGGAAAAAAATGTGTTGGGAAGTGAGTTTTATATACCTACATATTAAAATGGTCTCTTGGGGCGCCTGGGAGGCTCAGTCGTTAAGCGTCTACTTTCAACTCAGGTCATTATCCCAGGGTCCTGGGATCAAGCCCTACACGGGGTTCCTTGCTCAGCGGGGAGTCTGCTTCTCCCTCTCCCTCTGCACCCCCCCACCCAGCTTGTGTTCTCTCTCTTGCTCACTATTTCTCTCAAATAAATAAAATCTTAATAAAATAAAATGGTCTCTCAATGAAATACAGATATATTGATAAGTCTTTTTTTTTTAAGATTTTATTTATTTATTTGACAGAGAGATTACAAGGAGGCGGAGAGGCAGGCAGAGAGAGAGGAGGAAGCAGGCTCCCCGCTGAGCAGAGAGCCCGATGCAGGCCTCGATCCCAGGACCCTGAGATCATGACTTGAGCCGAAGGCAGAGGCTTTAACCCACTGAGCCACCCAGGCGCCCTATATTGATAAGTCTTAAAAGTCCTACAGACAATTTAAAACATATCACTTCTCATAGCCGTCATGCATAATAAATCGTATCTATCAATGTTAATCTGGTTTGCAGATCTGATCTAATACTTTCCTGCTTGTTTAATTTAGAGATAAAATCATCAAATTGTTTATACACAAATTGCCACAACAATGATGATAATTTCTATTCTGTGCTCTATGACACTCAAACAGCTGTTTAAAGATTAAGTGACTATCAGCTAAAACCGATTAATCTGAATCATTAAAAAAACTTAAAGGTTCTTTTGTGGTATCATTTTTCTCCATAGTAATTATCACTGTGAAAGTTTATGTACGTATGTATGTGATCTGCTCAAACTCACCACCCTGCAGCTCTTCCAACTGAGCCAGCCAGGAGCCGCAGGAGTTATTACTCAAAATAAAATTGTCTCAAGTCAGACTGTGGGAAATTTCCAAAAACCATCCTTTGTCCTTGATTTTTACTTCTTATAAATGGAACATAGTACAACCACGCTATTTCAAATATAATTCATTTTGTTATAAACATATCTAGGTCTTCATTGAAAAGGGAGGGAAATGTATCATTAACATAAAGGAAGAGAACTTAAATGCTGGCCACTGCCCTAGTCCCTGTTCTGGAGAGCAATGAAAATGAAAAAATACCTCACATGAGTAACAGAAAGCAAAAATTTCCCAGCAATGACCTATTAGATCCCTGCCATTCTGTTCATAATTTCTGGAAGTGGGAAGAAAATGTTGGTAAACCAAAAAGTGCTGTTACCTTTTAAGCATAATATTCTACAGATAAATTGCAAGAGATTTACTAAACAAAGAAGCGAAAGATTAACTACATATCGTTAATGAAACATAGCAGAGTGTTTCATCTAAGAGCAACAACAAAATCCCTGCAGGCTTTCTCGTTAGCTGCAGTGCAAGCTCAAATGGAAGATTTAAGAAAAATTTCAGGAGTCTCTTCTCAACGTCCTTTTATGTCCAAAGAAAAGCTTTTCTACCTACCATGTTTCTTCTGCCATTCTAACACTTCCTCAATAATCCATATTTGCAATCCCATTTGACCACCACTTCCCACTTCTACTACCAGCTTGATGGATTTTAAAATTACAAACTGTGCTCTTTCCCCTCTTAATTCTTCCCACAACCAAAATCCACTCAGTTGTTCCAATCTACCAAGTCTCAGGGATTGTAAGAACTCGTGCTTAATTTCAAAATCAAATTGTTTATCATATTTGGTGTTACTCCTGCGATTATACCTAATCTGCTTCTTACATTTTTTTTTTTTAAAGATTTTATTTATTCATTTGACACAGAGAGAGAGATTACAAGTGGGCAGAGAGGCAGGCAGAGAGAGAGGAGAGAGAAGGAAGCAGGCTCCCTGCTGAGCAGAGAGCCCGACGTGGGCCTCGATCCCAGGACCCTGGGATCATGACCTGAGCTGAAGGCAGCGGCTTTAACCCACTGAGCCACCCAGGCGCCCTGCTTCTTACATTTTTAACTAGTCATCACCTTCACTATGCATTCTGTATCAGATCTTGTTTTTCACAGAATCTGGCTTTGAAAGGTCCCCTCCATACCCTCAAAATGAAAAGTCTCTTGAGTAATCAGAAATTAATCTTAAGAAGGAAGACAAATCCTAGACTGGGGCCTCAGAGTCCCCAGATGAAAAAGGAAATGGAAAAATATAGACAACGTTACAAAATTGTCTATAAAGTTGTTTTGAAAATTAACCTTCAGTAGACTTTCTTGCTAGCTCTGTCAGGTATCAGTAAATGCTTATTACTGGTGACAATGACATCTGCAGTGACACAGCCTCTTGCCTCTAAATGTTCCAAATGGATGCTGGTTAGAGGAGTGAGATCCTTAAGTCCTCTAGGAAGATACAAACTGCTGGCCTAGAGGACACATTCAGGAAACACGGGCAAAAGCAAGACAGCACACTGAGCATTCAGAAAAAAAAAAAAAACAAAAACAGGAAGAGAAAAGGAGGGACAGTTAGTTGTTACGTGAATATAGTCCCCCACCAAAATGATAAGTCACTCTTGAACTCCAGAACTTTTCCATGTTTGACTAATCATGACTCTGGCAAAACACTGTGGTGGGGGGTGGGCTACGCCTAGCAAGAGGACACCCAGTAACATCACCTGGATATTTATATGTAACTGTAATGTTATTAGAGCTGATAACACGCTCCAAACGGACACAAAGAGGCACTCAAAGTATTTAATAACTGGGGCGGTGCAGGCACCAAGCCTCCGGCATGGAGAGCAGTCAGGAAGCCACACATAGTGCCGGCCTGGGATTGAGGAGGACAGGACCCACGTGATTTGAAGAAGAAAAAACCCTGTCCTTCATAGCAAAGAGTCCTGTTTGCTTGCCATTTTTCACTTGAAATGCCTGGGTGGAACCCCTGGGCAGACACAGTGTTCATGCAGACTAAGGGCTGACGAGGAGGCAGCAATCCCTAAAATACTCCACTAACATCACGCGAAAAACAGTAAGGCCACTGTCTTGAGCTATGCACCAAAAGCCTGGGCACTTCATAAAGAGCAGGATGTCTGAGAGACACACCACGAAACGATTTGTGGACAGCAAACATTTAATTTTCAAACTGCGGATCAGGTATAGAGGAGTGCAAACAAATTTTGAGTGTTTACTCTCAGGAAAAAAATAATGGCAAAGCTGCTGAGGCAGAGCTACTGATTCTTATTTTAAAGAATTAGCTTTTCGGGCGCCTGGGTGGCTCAGTGGGTTAAAGCCGCTGCCTTCGGCTCAGGTCATGATCCCAGGGTCCTGGGATCGAGGCCCACATCGGGCTCTCTGCTCGGCAGGGAGCCTGCTTCCTCCTCTCTCCTCTCTCTCTGCCTGCCTCTTTGCCTACTTGTAATCTCTCTGTGTCAAATGAATAAATAAAATCTTTAAAAAAAAAAAAATAAAGAATTAGCTTTTCATTCATGGAAAGGGCTTAACTCTCTGCTAGATTCTCTCATTTCGGATGCGGAAAACCGAGTAGCCGTCCTGTCCGGGTGGGGTGAAGAAAGCACTATACTAGGACTTCCTGCCTAGTAATGACTTTAAGAATACCTGCTTCAGTAGAGAAACCCCTCTCTATTGTATCTAGGTAAATAAAGTACCCAAACCTCACAGAAATTAAATCAAAAAGAAATTATTCCCAATTTCCCACAACAACCAGGACAGAGATGCAATCAAGCCCACACTCCTCAGACTGGTACCTGGGACTGTACCCGAAGGAAGCAAAGTCACCTTTACAGAATAAGAACAGACTAAGACAGTAGTAAAATGTGACAAGAGTATTCTGAGGCTGCAAGATGGTGCAAGACGAAAGCCGTTCTGAGCTGTTAGATAGTAAAATTTGGCTGGAGGACAAACGTAATGTAAATTTACCAAATGTTTGAACTATAAATCTCTTAAGCAACTTAAAGCGTCCAACTAAGCAGTGTAAATGGGAATAGACGTGTACCTGAATTACACACAACCATAAGAGCAGAGCTGCAGCAGAAAGAAGAGAGGACAGTGGTTAAGTAGGGACTCTACAACCCAGAGGGACTCTGGCTGAGTTCAAACACCTGTCTCTGCCCCTCAGTAGCCGTGTGTCCCTGGACACACTATTTCTCTTGAGTTTTCAGCTAATTTGTTTTGAGTACACTTAGGGGCTTATTAGTTGATGCAATGTGCAATTGCTTGTGCCAAAATTCTCCAGCTTCCAGACCTAGAGTTCCATCTCTCAACTCTCACTTTATCTATTATTACTCATGGTAAAGCGGGGAAGGGGGACTCTTTTGGGTGTACTTTATCATTTCTTAAAAGCTGAATACATGCTGACTCAGATGTCAAGTAAAATATCCAAAAAGCTTTCAAGGAAGATTTTCTTTGTGCATTATTCTAGGTCCTTGGCTTTTAGCCATTGTTAAAGATTACAGTAGGAGCAATTTCTAGGGACCTTACAGCTTTGACCTGACAAAAATCAAGTAAGTGATCTGTTACAATGAGATGTGACAAAGGATGACTATACTTAATGATTTAAGATTTAAAAATTCTCTTATGAAGATCTTCCTTGTCAAAGAGAAATGAAGCAGGTAGCAAGAATACTCTAGAGAGAGCTGTGCTGCAGGCTGGGTGGGGTGCTTTCACTCTGTTCACAGGGCATCAAAGGCTAGTGTGATCAAATGAAGCGTGTTATCTTGCACATGTGCAGCCTCCTAGGATGTGTAAAACTTGCTGTTAAAAGATAATGTTAATAATTATTATGCCAACAGTATCAGTCCACTTAGCAGGAGATAGAGGACAGTGACCTAACTTTATTTTTGTAGAAATAATGTACTTTAACACATCCTTTTAGACGCAAGGTTGCCTCACTTACCACTTCTGTTGATGTTTCTGCATGTTCAGAAGTAACATGTTCTTGAAGAGATGTCTCCGTATAGCCCATTTTTCCACAATAGGGACAAGTAAAAGACTGTGGCTGCTCTACAGAGAAAGCTTCCCCACCATAGTATAAATCTGAAAAATAAAGTGGAGTTGTAGTAAGAAATAATTATTGGTGTTTTTTTTTTTTACTATATAAAAATGTAAACAGAGGGTACAATAATGTAGAACAAAAGTGTGTCTGAAATCTCCAACAACCTCACTCTGTCAAGGAGTGCCTGAGTACCTCTCTGCTTATGTATGCAACATCCTTATTCTCCCGGGACTCCATGACACCCCTCCAAAATTTCTTTTCTACCCATATAGCTATTATTGCCTTAAGAGAAAAATAAAGCAAATAACTTTTTATATCTTCATTTAATTTGAATTTTTTTTGGGAAGATTTTAAGTATTCTTTACACCCAAGGTGGGGCTCAAGCTCATGACCCCAAGATCAAGAGTTACATGCCCCTCTGACTGAGCCAGCCAGGCACCCTCTCCCTTCATTTAATTTTGAAACACTTCTCATTTCACATCTAGTTCTAATTTTATTGTAATTTATTTTTTCTTTATCTCTTATGTGTAGTAATGCCAATCTCAACAGAAAGAATTAGCAGGATGAGGGGGCACCTCATGGCTCAATCGGTGGTGTGTGTGACTCTGATTTCGGGGTTGTGAGTTCAAGCCCCACGTTGGCTATAGAGATTACTTAAAAATAAGAGCTTTAAAAAAAGATAAAAAATGATTAGCAGGGTGTAGCCTAATACAAGAAAACAAGTGCTCAGAGTAGGCGACTGTGACCAATATGTCCAACTCCCAGATGCAGTTAAAGCACACACCAATCTTTTGTCTAAAGCACACACCATTCTTACAGCAGGAAGGACCCTAAGCATTCAGTTCTTGTAAAATGCAAACTTGAATGGAGTACTACCACAACATACTCTGTCCAAACTGGGTACCGAAGAACCGACCAATTAATGATATTCTATGTGAATAATTTGTCACATTAGTACATCTCAAGTTCTATTTCTCTCCATTAGCACAAAAGGAAATACACAATTGCAAGTATATTTAGTATGTTACATCCCTTCATTATAAAGAACTATATTTAACATGACACAAATGCTTAATAAGATATTAATATTTTTGTGAGAATATGAAAGAGTATTCACTACATGAGAGTTTTGTTCACATTCACTTTTAGGAAGATTTAGAATATCTTAAAAATATTTACCCACTTATTATATACATAAGACTTGCCAGTGGATTTGGGTAGGTGGGGATAAATATATAAAAATGAGTAAAACTTGTTCCCCTAATAAAGGGCATGTACAAAAACCCCATAGCTAACATCATACTTATTGGTGAAAGACTGGATGTCTTCCCCCCCTAAGACCTGGAACAAAACAAAAATGTCCACTTTTTAAAAGATTATTATTTTAAAGATTATTATTATTTTATTTTTTATTTATTTTATTTTTTAAAAAAGATTTTATTTATTTATTTGACACAGAGAGAGAGATTACAAGTAGGCAGAGAGGCAGGGAGAGGAGGAAGCAGGCTCCCCGCTGAGCAGAGAGCCCGATGCGGGCCTCGATCCTAGGACGCTGAGATCATGACCTGAGCCGAAAGCAGAGGCTTTAACCCACTGAGCCACCCAGGCGCCCGATTATTATTATTTTAAAGATTATTTGAGAGAGAGAGTGCACTCAGTAAGAGGGCAAAGGGAGAGGGAGAGAGAATCTCAAGCAGACTCCCTGTGAGCCCGAGGTGAGGCTAGATCCCAGGATCCCAAGACCATGACCTGAGCCAAAACCAAGAGCGAGAAGCTCAACCAACTGAGCCACCCATGCACCCCAATTCTCACCTTTCTATTATTTTACTGGAGGGTCTAGTAATTAGGCAAGGAAACAAAATGAAAAGCAGCTAGATGGAAAGGAAGAAGTAAAACCATCTCTATTAACAGATGACATGACCTTGCATATATAAAATCCTAGGGGTGCCTGGTGGCACAGTCAGTTAAGCATCTGTCTCTCAATTTTGGCTCAGGTCATGATCTCACGGGTCGTGGAACTGAGCCCCGCTTCAGGCTCTGTGCTCAAAGGTTCTCTCCCTCTACCCCTCCCCCCACTCTCTCTCTCTTAAAACAATCTTTTTTTTTTTTTTTTTAATTTTTTTGACACAGAGAGATCACAAGTAGGCAGAGAGGCAGGTAGAGAGAGAGGAGAGAGGAGGAAGCAGGCTCCCTGCTGAGCAGAGAGCCCGATGTGGGCCTCGATCCCAGGACCCTGGGATCATGACCTGAGCCGAAGGCAGCAGCTTTAACCCACTGAGCCACCCAGGCGCCCTCTCTTAAAACAATCTTAAAACCCAAAACAATCTTGGGAAAAAAAAATTAAAAAAAACCCGAAGATGAAAGATTCATGCTTGTCAATTTCAAAGCTTACTATAAGCTTATAGTAATTAAGATAGTGTCGTACTGGCATAAAGAAAGATATAGAAATCAATGAAATACACTGAGTGTCAAGGAAAAGACACATTTATGGTCAACCAACTTTTATTTTTTAAAAGCTTTACTGAGATATCTTAAACATATAAAACTTGTGCATATTTATGGTATAGAAACTGATGTTTTCATACATATACACACTGTGAAAAGATCACCAAAATCAAGCTAACATATCAACCAGCTCTACATAGTTACCTCTGTGTGTTTGTGTGTTGAAAAGATTTAAGATCTATCCTCTCCAAAAATTTCAATTATACAATACAATATTGTTAACTATGGTCACCATACTATATATATCAGCTCTCTAGAGCTTATTCATCTTGCACAATGAAACTTTGTACCCTGTGGCCAACATCACCCCATCTCCCCAACCTTACTTCAAGCCAACTGATTTTTAACAAGAGTGCCAAGGCAATTCGTTGGATAAAGAGCAGTCTTTTTTAAAAAATGATGCTGGGATGATAGGATATCCATATGCAAGAAATGGTCTACCTCATCATTCCATATACAAAAATTAATGCAACATGGATCAAAGATCTAAAGGTAAAAGCTAAAACAATAAAACTCTTAGAAGAAAACATAGTTTTAAATCTTCATGATCTTAGATTGCCCAATGGTTTTTTTAGATACGACACCAGAAGCATAACAAAAGAAAAAATAAACTGGACATCATCAAAATTAAAACTTCTATGTTTCAAAACACACATCAAAAAAGTGAAGACACAGGGTGCCTGGGTGGCTCAGTCAGTTAAGTGTCCAACTCTCGATCTTAGGGCCCTGAGTTCAAGCCTCACATTGGCCTCCACAACGGGTGTGGAGCCTAGTTTAAAAAAAAAAAAAAAAAAAGTGAAAAGACAACTCATGGAATGCGAGAAAATTTCTGCAAATCATCCACCTGATAAGGAACTTGTATAAAGAATATATAAGAAACTATTAAAACTCAATAATAAAAAGACCTATTAGCTAATTAAAAAAATGGGCAAAGGATCTGAATAGGTATTTCTCCATTGCAGATCTACAAATGGCCAGTAGGCGTAAGAAAAGATGGTCACTATCATTAGCCACCCGAGAAATGTGAATCAAAACCCCATGAGATACTACTTCATAGCAACTATGATGGCTGTAAACAGAAAGACAACAAATGCTGACCAGGTAAAAAATCACAACACAAAACATATATAGATTTTCTTATGGCTTAACAAGGTCTTCTAATCAACTGTAGAAACAATCTGCTTTTTGATAACCAGAGCAAGAATACTGTGTCCTGTTGGCAAGCACAGTCCATTGACTTTACTCCTTCTTTACTGAGGCACTCTTCCATCTCAGACCTTGTCAGTTTTATAGATCTTTGAATGGCTATGATTAAAAGAATTATTTAGAATACAAAAGTAAGATTCATGTTATTTTTAATGTATCCTATTGGCAAGAGTCTTAGAACATTTTGCTTTTACTTTTCCATGCATATACACACAAACTTCTAAATGACAACCCATTAAAATGTGAACTAAATACATACCAAAATCTACTCTTGTTAATATGCACTGCATTGGGTGGTCAGTTGTATGCCTTGTTGTTGTTGCACCACTTTCATAACAAGATGCACAAAGATCGTAATCGTAGCAAATTAAACACTTATATCTGCGACCTCGAAAATTTCCTTTTAAACATGCATCACAGCTGACACCTATTAAAAAAAAGAAATATCATTAATTAGCAGCTATAATAGGCCACACTCCATTTCATTTTTATAAATTTTTTAAGGTACATATTTAACCCCACATTTCCTTCCCAAAATGACTAGAAGCAACATAGTAAAATGCTTAAGAATTTCTAATAATATGGTGGGTCTGTTACTCTGATTTACAGTCCTAATGAAAATAACTTTTAAAAATTATGCCATTTGCAACAGTATTTAAAAAATGCCTATCAATAAATTTAACCAAATGGGCGCCTGGGTGGCTCAGTGGGTTAAAGCCTCTGCCTTCGGCTCAGGTCATGATCTCAGGGTCCTGGGATCGAGGCCCACATCGGGCTCCCTGTTCAGCAGGGAGCCTGCCTCCTCCTCTCTCTCTGCCTGCCTATCTGCCTACTTGTAATCTCTCTGTCAAAAAATAAATAAAATCTTTAAAAGAATAAAAAAATAAAAATAAATAAATATAACCAAAGAAAGGCAGATCCTTTATGAAGCAAATAAGTCCCCATATATTCAGGGACACCTGGCTGGCTCAGTGGGTGGGGCATGCAACTCTTGATCTCAGGGTTGGAGGGCTTGAGCCCCATGATGCGTGTGGTGATTATGTAATAAAGAAATAAGTAAATAAATGAATAAATAAAAGTTTTAAATAAATAAATACACACACGCTCAAAGACATTTAAAGGACTTTAAAAAATAAAAATATCAGGTTCACAGATGAGAGGCTTCAGTGAAATGAAATGTCAATTATCCCCCAAATCAATTGGTGGAATCAATGCAATTTTAATCAAAATCACAAAAAAACTTTTTGTGGAACATGACAAGCTGCCTCAAATTTTTATGAAAGTTGCAAAGGGCCAAGAATAACCAAGATATTCTTTTTTTTTTTTTTAAAGATTTTATTTATTTGACAGAGAGAGAGAGAGAGAGAGAGAGATCACAAGTAGGGAGAGAGGCAGGCAGAGAGAAGAGGGGGAAGCAGGCTTCCTGCTGAGCATAGAGCCTGACACAGGGCTCGATCCAAGGACCCTGAGATCATGACCTGAGCCAAAGGCAGAGGCTTAACCCACTGAGCCACCCAGGTACCCCTAACCAAGATATTCTTGAAGAAAAATAAGATGGAGGGATTTGCTTAACATATCAAGCACTATCATAAAGCTACAGTTAGGGGCGCCTGGATGGCTCAGCTGGTTAAGCAATAAGCCTCAGACTCTTGGTTTAGACTCAGATAATGATCTCAAGGTCCTGGGATGGAGCCCCACATGGGGGCCCCCGCCTCAGTGGGAAGTCTGCTGGCCCCTCTTCCTCTCCCTCTGCCCTCGTGCATGCTTGCTCACCGCTGCATGCTTTCTCTCTCTCCCTACAAATAAAGTCTTAAGAAATTAAAAAACAATAAAACTACAGTAATTAAGACAGGATATTACTGGCATAGAAACAGATCAACTGACCAATGAAACAGAATAGAAAGTCCGAAACAGATACACACATTTTAAATCTATTTTATGACAACAAAGTTCCTAGAAATCAGTGGGGAAAGGAAGGAGACAATGAATGGTGCCAAGACAGGTGATTATCCATATGTGGGGAAAATTAAAACCGGATATTTGCCACAGATCCCACATATAAACATCAATTCCAGATAGTTTAAAGACAAATGCCGAAGGAAAATGGGAAACAAAAAATCCCTGGAAGACAATATGGGGAAATATTTTTATAAGCTTAGAGTAGGAAACAATTTCTTAAAACAGACACACACAGTCCAAACCATGAGTTTAACTACATTAAAATTAAGATATTTTTCTTTTGCTTTTAATGCCCTATAGTGATGGAAAGACAAGAAGGCCCCGAAACTGGTGACACGTGCAACATACACGACAGACAACAGTTTGGTGTTCAGAATACATTAAGAACTAACATTATCAGTAAGAAAATGACCAATATCTAATAGAAAAATGGGCAAATGGGCAAAGACTTGAGTGGGCACTACAAAGAACAACAAACACAAACGACCAGGAAATACATGAAAATATGCTCTATCTCGTCAGCCATCAAAGAAGTACAAATTCACAAGCTATCATTTTACATCTACCAGCCTGGCAAAAACCTAGAAATCTGATGATTTCAAGTGCTAGTGAGGATATGCTAGTGAAGATACAACAGAAACACTTCTACTCTGCTAGTGGGATCATACATCAGTACAACAACCTGGAAAATTTTACTCACATTCTACTCAAGTTAAATCTGTGCAATTCCTAGGACTCTGCAGCTTCACTTGTAAGTAGATTCCCTGGGAAATCTTTGTCTATGTGTATCAGAAGAATGTAGAAGAATGTTCACAGCAGTTTTTGCAATGGGGGTGGGGGAGGTGCGGTGTTAACACAAAACCCCTATAACAGTCTATTATAGGATGAATTAGAAAATGCATCATAGGGGCGCCTGGGGAGCAGGGCTCAGTTGTTAAGCGACCACCTTCAGCTCAGGTCATGATCCCAGGATCCTGGAATGGACGCTGCATTGGCCTCCCTGCTCAGTGGGGAGCCTGCTTCTCTCTCTCCTACTCTTGGGAGAGTGTGTTCCCTCTCTAACGCTCAAATAAATAAAATATTAAAAAAAAAAAAAGAAAATGCATTGTAGCCACAGGTGAGGACTTCAAGAATCTCACACGACTGAAAGAAAGTCTCAAATGGATATATATAGTTTAAAGTTCAAAAACACTATCTAGGGCGCCTGGGTGGCTCAGTGGGTTAAAGCCTCTGCCTTCGGCTCAGGTCATGATCTCAGGGTCCTGGGATCGAGGCCCATATCGGGCTCTCTGCTCAGCAGGGAGGCTGCTTCCCCCTCTCTCTCTGCCTGCCCCTCTGCCTACTTGTGATCTCTCTCTCTCTGTGTCAAATAAATAAAATAAAAATCTTTAAAAAAAAAAACACTATCTAGTTTAGGAAACCAAACATGTAGTGAACTATAAAAGGAAAACAGGGAATGATAACATTTTGGTCAGTGGTTCCCTCTGGGGGGTATGGAGGCCTCAGTGATCTTGAAAGGTTAGAGTTGACATTCTTTTAGATCTGGTAGAGGGGGTCTGTAGTACCACTCTTGTTTTTCCTTTAAAGAATTTCTACACCTAACGTGGCGCTTGAACTCATGACCCTGAGATCAAGCGTCACATGCTCCTCCGACTGAGTCAGTCAGGTGCCCCTGAAGGTCTAAAGTTACTTCATTTGGATGTAGCAAGACTACATTATCACATTTTCTGGTATACTGATATTCAAGATCACTACTAGTATATATAACCTTTTAAATCAGTCCTCAAAATACCCTTCCAGATTGTTAAGATTTCCCAAGTTGTACTGAGATCTTATGAAGTTACATTGAAAGCCAAATGATGGCATCAAGCCAACAGTTTTTCAGCAAATTCAATAAATACTGATTAAGTGCCTACTGTGTTCTAGGTGGTGGGACTAGAGTAATAAACAATACAGAAAAACCTCTGCTGCCCCTGTGAAGCTAACATTTTAGTGGGTGAAGACAGGTATAAAAACAAATGAAGCTGCAAAGCAAATTAGGAGAAAGTGCTATGGAGAAAAATAAAGCAGAAAAGGGAAAATTGTGTGGGCAACAAAGCTTCACAGAAAAGATGGTATTTGAGCAAAAAGATGGAATACTTCAAAATTTGCTCATTCAGTACAGCTGCCAGGGAGGCCAATGCTTCCAACATAACATTAAAAATACTGAAAAGGGATAAATAACTACTCAGATCACAAATGGAAGTTTAATGTAACTGGATACAATAACTTTGCCAAACAAATGTAGCATGAACTGTGCTAAAAAAAAAAGTGCCAAAAAAGTAAACCCAGCTTCGAACACTAACTTTTTGGTGTCCCATCTGAGGTCACTCTGCAGGCCCGGCTTTTCTTTCCATAATGGGGGCACCTGCTGACCAGTATAATGAACAAAACTTAATGGCAGCTGCGGACAGTGACACCGTCAAACTCTGCAACCACCACTCTGAGCAAGAAGGTCTGATGATGCTTGTCTCTTGCCTGTTTCACTCTTCTGATACAATTCTAAGTTATCCAAATCTAGATGCTCATAGTTCTCCTACAGGGTGAGGATGTGGGGTGGTGGGAGGCTTCACCTTCAACCCAGCTGGAGTTCAGTAACTTTCAGACCTTTAAGGAACAGGGTTGCTGGGGCGCCAGTTGGCTCAGATAGTGCAGCATGCGACCCTTGATCTCGGGGTTGTGAGTCTCAGCCCCATGTTGGGTATAGAGAGTACTTTTTTTTTTTTTAAGATTTTATTTATTTATTTGACACAGAGAGAGAGATTACAAGTAGGCAGAGAGGCAGGCAGAGAGACAGGGAGAGGAGGAAGCAGGCTCCCCGCTGAGCAGAGAGCGCGATGCGGGCCTCGATCCCAGGACCCTGAGATCATGACCTGAGCCGAAGGCAGAGGCTTTAACCCACTGAGCCACCCAGGCGCCCAAGGGTATAGAGAGTACTTAAAAAAGAAATAAAATCTTAAGAAACAGGGCTGTTGTTGTTTTTAAAATTACTATTTTTGATGGGAGTCATTTCTAATTTTAGTATATGTGCTGCTGAAGCAAGCATGATGGAGTCATTTCTGAAATGTAGGTTTTCTAACCTTTTTTTAAAAAAGATTTTATTTATTTATTTATTTGAGAGAGAGAGAGAAAGCACGAGCAGGGGGGAGGGGCAGAAGGGACATGCAGACTCCCTGGTGAGCAGGAAGCCCTACTTGGCTGGATCCCAAGACCCTGGGATCATGACCAGAGCCGAAGGCAGACACTTACTCGACTGAGCCACTGAATGAGCTACCCGGTGTCCCGTATGTTTTCTAACTTCTTAAACACTAAAGACATTCAACGATGTTTAGGATTCGAAGTTATTATTTCAAACACAAATACATATTTCAGCCATACCACCAAACATTATGTTGGGTAAGTTCTTAGCAGAGTTTCTTAAAACATAAGAGTTACCTTATAATAATCTATGGTGGCAAGCATGCTAGGGAGGGTTTTTTTGTGTGTGATTAGCGGACTATGAATAAAAAATCCAGGAGGTGAAAATGTTTTATACCACATAGTTCTCCACACAGCCTGCCCTTCTCATTGTATTAACTCTGCCATTTAACACTTCTAATTTAATACTTGTAATCTGTCAACATAAGCTTAAATCAATACCTAATGAGTCAATATCTAATTTTATACAAGATTCCATACCACTTTCCGACTTGAAAGTAAAGCACAGAAGCAGGCACAGGCTTTGTGGCAGTTGCTCAACAGCAACCACGTCTTCCCCCACTCCCACTTAGAATTACCAAGCCTCATTTAGCTTTGAAAAGGAGCCCAGATTTCCCACTTAAAACAGAGTACCTTCTAAGTATATCTGTCTGAATTCATTGTGTAACACAGACTAACAAAATTCACTCCCTTAGTACCAACTACAGGCAACCTACAGTTCCTAGTAGAGAAAATAAGTTAGCTCATTGCTGCACAGTCCCTTGGGTAAACAGCTGTGGTCCTACCTGGTACCAGGAGGCTCAGGAAAATCTGAAACAGAACCTCTATGTGCATATGTAAAATTACCAATTCCTTGATAGGCAGAACGGAGCTGCTTCTGATCAGATGTTAAGAATTAAAGTTCCTATAGAAAAGTATGACGTTACAACAGAAACAAGAGTTCAAATATTGCCAAACAAAATACTGCCTTGTGAGACAAGGCTGGAGGACCACTGGGTATTAGCACTGAGATCTACTGGATTAAAAACAATTTTTAGGTCCATTTACCCTATACTAAATACATCCTGCAAAAACTGAGTCAACCAAATAATAAAACAGGCAACTCATCTTTGAATAATCTAGTGTTAGCCACAGCATGTCATAAATAAATTTGGATAAGCACTGGTTTATAAAATGGTGACTGTACAAACTACATCATAAAGTTATGGTGGGATATTTGTGATCCCATCTGACCAAACTACAAGATAAAAATGCTAGAAAATATAGTTTAACCTCAATTTTGATATTGGCACTGATGAAACTTAAGAGAATGTGTATATCCTGGGCGCCTGGGTGGCTCAGTGGGTTAAAGCCTCTGCTTTCGGCTCAGGTCATGATCTCAGGGTCCTGGGATCAAGGCCCGCATCGGGCTCTCTGCTCAGCGGGGAGCCTGCTTCCTCCTCTCCCTGTCTCTCTGCCTGCCTCTCTGCCTACTTCTAATCTCTCTCTCTGTGTCAAATAAATAAAATCTTTAAAAAAAAAAAAAGAAAGAATGTGTATATCCTGACAACTCCTATCTGTAAGAGGGATATCTGAGCACATTCGCATCCTCAACATTTACCTTTTTATTTAACAGTTCTGTAAAATAAATACACAAAAGCTATGAACTAAAAACCAAAGGAAAGAATGCCCTCTAGTGGGAACAGAAAATAAGTTTAAAAAACTACTGAAATAATATATAAAAAGTCTTTTTTACCCTTAATCTTCTAAAATGAAACAAAGAGATTTTTAGAGTTGTTTATTTACAGTGATTTATTTATTTATTTTTAAAGATGATTTTAAAATAATCTCTTCACCCAATGTGGGGCTTGAACTTACCACCTCGAGGATCAAGAACCGCATGTTCTACCAACCGAGTTAGCCAGGCACCCCTATGTACCCCTATTTGAAACTATTTACAGTTTCAAAAAGGAAAAACCCAAAGGGTGATACAGCCTTTTCACTGGAATAAATTTTTAGGTAGGGAAGAGCTGATGGGAAGGGAAAGTCAATAAAGGGCAGCAATGTGTCAAGGATCACAGTGACAAAGAACAGAGAAGGAAACTGACCCCACTTGGAATTTGAAGGCCTGGGGTCATACAGTATTTGTCAATGACAATTTTTAAAAAAAGATTTTTATTTATTTATTTGACAGAGAAAGCATAAGCAGGGGGAACAGCAGAGGGAGAGGGAGAAGCAGGCTCTTCGCTGAGCAGGGAGCCTGATGAGGGGCTTGATCCCAGGATCCTGGGATCATGACCTGGGCTGAAGGCAAGACGCTCAACTGTGTCAGCCATCCAGGCACCCCTGTCAATGACAATCTATTCTGACTTCTAGTGCTGTAATTTGGGGAGTAGACCCTCTTTTTACTTTAACAAAATATCTAAGTCCCACGCATTTCTAATAAGCCCATGCACTTAGGTGTGACTTAAAAAAAAAAAGAGGATATTATATGTGCTCTACAATAATTTTAATACTGAGAACGGCACAGAGAACTATGCCATTAAAACAACTTGACAGTGATAAGGACAATTCCCAAGAAGAGGCTCTTTGCATTTAGGTGGTTGAAAAATCATGCAACTCTTTGAGAGGATCTCAGGTGAACATGGAAGCAATTAAGGAAATGAACTAGGGGCGCCTGGATGGCTCAGGTCATGATCCCAGGGTCCTGGGATCAAGCCCCGCATTGGGATCCCTGCTTAGTGGGGAGCCTACTTCTCTCCCTCCCTCTCCCCCTGTTTGTGTTCCCTCTCTCGCTGTGTTTCTGTCAAATACATAATTGATCTTTAAAAGATAAAGAAAGAAATGAACTGTTGTAACTCAGTGAAAAGCAGAAGTAGCCAGCATTGAAGAAGACAGTCGAAGGATATTTTGAAATATCTCCAGCAAAATTGCTGGAGGAAGGAATTTAAGATATATTTCAAAATGTTTCACAGGCTGGGAGCTTAGATCAGGAGTGAAAAGCTTTCCCCCTTTCTACTAAAGCAACACAGAGGAAATATAAATAATCATGCCTTACAAAGGTAAAGTAACTCTAGGAGTTTATTTTTTTTATTTTTTATTTTTATTTATTTATTTTAAAGATTTTATTTATTTATTTGACACAGAGAGAAATCAGATCACAAGCAGGCAGAGAGGCAGGCAGAGAGAGAGGAGGAAGCAGGCTCCCTGCCGAGCAGAGAGCCCAATGTGGGGCTCGATCCCAGGACCCTGAGATCATGACCTGAGCCGAAGGCAGAGGCTTTAACCCACTGAGCCACCCAGGCGCCCCAACTCTAGGAGTTTAAAAAAAAAAAGCCCTACTTAATTATTTTTAGAATTAGGAACAAAACCAAAAAAATTAAATATATATGTAACTCTATACATGTTTATTTTTAAAATCTCTGCCATATGGTTAAGAGAGAAAATCAAGAGGAGAGAATATTGGGTAGAGAGACCCGTGTAAAGATACTATTCAAGAAAAGGCCTATGGTTAAAGAGAGTCCAGAGGCAGAGAAAGAGAAGAAATGAGAGAGAAGTATACAACTGAGGGAGGGCAAGATTCAGAAGGAAAAGAACTGGGTGATCAAGGGGAACACTGGAATAGCGAAAACATGGGTAAGTTTGATAAGTAGGTTGATAGTACTTGTGCTTTTCACACTTAACAAACCTGCTTGAAACTGACACATTTACCTGCAATTTAGAACAACCTTTTCTGTATGTAGCCTCGGCTTTCCTACTTCTACTGTTTTTAAGTAGAATTCTTCAGGTTCTGTCATATGTAACAATAAGGAGCATCGTCTAGCCTTTCATTATTTACTGAGTATCTACTATGTGCCAGATACAGCAGTGAACACAAATGTTTGCTACACAGAGCTAATACTCTAGTGGTATGAGTAGCAACTTCTACCATTATTTACTGTGTGCCAGAAAGCTGACATATATTGCTTTCTTAATCTTCACAACAAAGTTATGAGGCAGTTTCGAAGTGTGATAAAACTTTTTATGGCTAAGGAGATTCAAAGCCAGTTCAAATCTGCCCCAAAAAGTGGACAGAGAGGCAGGGGTTGGACATTATACTAAAGAGTTCCTTAGGCCTTCTGTCAAGAAGGGAAGTTAAATTCATCCCTAAAAGTTTCTTATGTAGAGGAAGTTGGTCCGTTCTGGAAGAAATGACTGGTGTGCTTGGGTTTTACAGAACTGGTCTATCGTCTTATTTCACAGAAATGCATCCCTGGCCTGCAAAAGGAAAACTTTGGTAACAAGGGACTTGCTTACTCATGAACTGACGAACAGCCTTTCAGAAACTCTTATCTGGAAATAGAGAGGCTTCTCTATTACTCAATCTATTATTATATTCAGCCATGATTAGAGCTGTTTTCTGACTCACATAAAATGAAGGAAGAGGAGGTATATAAGGATTTCAATGAATATCTGTTGAATGAATGAAAAGAGTAGAAGATATTTTCTTAGAGTAATTAGATAAGAGCTCAAAAAAGAGAGAAGGGAAAAGGGATTACTGTGTCTATAATAGACTTCTTGATGTAAGAATAACTGAATGATGAAAATTGAGGGGGAAGAGAAAGGGACTGAAGAACAGGTACTTGTTTCCTGTAGGAGAAAAGAAAATGAGTTAGGCAAAAATGCTGCGCCCAATACTTGCAGGCACCAGCCACCAGTCAGCAGCACCAGCCCAGCAGAGTGCCACTGGCGGGTGGGAAACAGGTTACTTACTGTCAGCCACAGTTTTATGTATAAAAATAAAAAATAAAAGCCCAGTGTGCACATATATGTGTGCATCGGTATAGTTGCTTTAAAGAACGTACACTGCACAGAAACTATGGCTCTGTTTGCAGACCCTGCCCAGGCAGGTCCATGGGGCGAAGCAGAGTGCTCCAGCCCTCCCAAAACAAGTATCCTGAGAGAAGGCCATCATTTTAATGAAAATATCTAGTGCTTATATTCTGGAGAGATATGGAAAGGGGAATACTAGTAAAAAAACACTAAATTTCAAAACTGTAGGGGCTAGTCTAAAGAAATTAAAACACTTAAGGAGGCATAACACAACACAGGGGAATCTCCCTCAGCTCATCTCTACCCAGCAAGGTTCCTTCAATAACCAATCAGTGTTTAACTGACCTTGATGTCCCAGGCACCTGCTGAAAGGCTTGGTCACTGAACTGTTGTTCTTTTACAGATAAATAAACGGAGGACACAAACACTAAGCACCTTGCTCCAAAAGCACACAGCCATTAAGTGGCAAACCAATGACTGCTACACAGGGCAATCTACCGGGGCATGCCTTGTGACAACAATAAATCTGTTGTTGTTTGTTTCAGAAGTGGATATCTTTGGCAGTTTTTATTTGCTATCGTGTAGAGAAAAATAAAATTTTAGTAAGCTGGAAACATGTCTGTCCTCACTCCTTCAAATCACAGCGCAATAGTCAACAGGACTCTCAAATATATAGTTTATTTTTCACTTTTGGTCTTTTCAAACAAATCAAGAAACCCGGTATACATGCATCTTCAGACATGGGAAGTGACAGCCTATGACACATGCCACAATCTCATCCTGCAATACTACACCACTGCGCTCCAGTGAACTACCAGCCTTCCCTGTACCAACGTGCGCCAGTCCCTAAAAAAAAAAAAGTAGTAAAAGGATACATACTATATGGAACCACTTCCATAAGCTTAAAAATACACAATAGTCTATGGGCACAAACATACAGGGAAAGCACACCGAAAGGTGAACAGAAAGGATACACACCAATTGCCAAGATGTGCTACCTCTGGCAGATAGAGAGATGGAAGGAAACAGGATGGAATCAAGAAAGGATATAAAGTGGAATTCACCTATATCTGCAAAGCCTTCATTCTGTGTTTAAAATGTTTTCTTAAAAAATTAAAAAAAAATCAACCAACATGGACAAATTCCCATCTCCTCTTAACTTGTAAAGTAACATGGAAAAGGACTTTTAGACACAGGATGGCTGGTTTTGTGCAGAGGGATAAATGGGTAAAAGAGTTGACCTCGTGAAATTATGAAATAAAGCTTATTTTGGGGGGGGCCCAAAGATGGGTTCTATAGCCCATACCTATTAATTCTTGCTGAAGTATAAATTAGTCACCGAGCTTCAAGCTAAGCATTCAAGAATGACTTCTCTCTGGCACAGTATATGAGCTGGGCAGGCAAAACAGCTCAAACGCAGTGTGCCGATCATACCACTGGACAATGACAACAGGGTGGAGGCACCGTTGAGAATGCTTTCCCATCATATACTCGGCCAGTAATTGCAAAGAATTGTAGGGGACTTACTGCCTGGAAAGACAGACTATATATACTTATGTAAGAAAAGAATGTAGGGGAGCCTGGGTGGCTCAGTGGGTTAAAGCCTCTGCCTTCGACTCAGGTCATGGTCTCAGGGTCCTGGGATCCAGTCCCGCATCAGGCTGCCTGCTCAGTGGGGAGCCTGCTTCCTCCTCTCTCTGCCTGCCTCTCTGCCTACTTGTAATCTCTCTCCCTGTCAAATAAATAAATAAAATCTTTTTTAAAAAAAAAAGAAGAAAAGAATGTAATTTCAAACAACTAAAAGGTGAAACATACTTAATGGTACTACTCCCCCCCAACACACACACACACTGCATCCCACCACCCCCACAACTTCCTGGCCTATGGTTTAAACATTTTAAAACTAGTTTTCTGCAACTGTTTGAAGGAAAAGGTAAGAAAACTGGAAATTCCTAATGCATCACAAGATGACCAGGAAGGGAGCAGAAAACATACTGTCTAATGATATCTATATAATGACATTTGAGCTAGAAATGCATGCACATGTACCTGTGATAAATTCCCAGTCAAGCAAGGCACATGACAGCTTCCTATTGTAGTGGAAAAGATTTGTCCTGGATCAATAGTAGGAGCTAATTTTGCGTTGATTTACCTAAACACATTTTAATCAACAAAAAATTTTGACCACCTGCGGTACTCAATTAGTGCTTAAAATTTAGTAGGAAATAAAGAAATGTAAACAAGCACACTACAGTATCAAGAGCGACTCAGGGACAGAAAACTATGGAAATGCATCCAACATGAACAACAACAACAGTAAATGATGATCTATTCTGGGGGGCCTGGGTGGCTTAATCAGCTGAGGGTCTGACTCTTAATTTCAGCTTGGGTCATGATCTAAGGTCGTGGGATCGAGTCTTGCATCAGGCTCCATGCTCATCTAGGAGTCCACTTGTACCTCGCCCTCTGCTCCCACTCGTGCACTCCCTCTGTCTCTCTCAAATAAACAAATAAAACCTTAAAAAAAAAAAAAAAGATGACCTCTTCTGGTTGGAAGGGTACAAGAGAATCCACAGTTAGCCTCCCTCTGACACACGACTCTTTGTCCCATGCAGTTCCTGAGGTACCTTTACTTCAAAACACTGAAATAACCACTTTAGGTCCCTTTTTTCCATGTTACCTACACATAGAACAGTTAACTCTAAGCTCATTCTCAGAAATCCATCACATAGCTTTAAGACAAAAATTCAGTTACTACCTCCTCTTGTCTAGGCTAACCAATTTAAAACCTAAGAGGTCCTCAAAAATGTTACTTTCAACTGTTATATTATTCTTCTTTATGTCTGCTCCAGTTCTTTACTGATTTTAAACTAAAGGGACCTACAGCAGACTTCAAACTCTGGGGAGGACTAGAAATAATTAACACAAAGTACAGAGAGTGCTCTAGCACTGGGAGAAGAGAAGCAGTTTACATCTGGTTTAGGAAGCATACAAATCTAATTTTAGATGTTACCTTTGAGGTGATAATGAAACACGTAAGCAGAAAGATATCGTAAACAGTCAGTTAGGCTGTTCTCTGGGATATTCCCTTTAAGAGAGGACACATCTCTATCAGGAAGAGTGACAAACAATAGTATGGAACAGAAAGAAAGAAAGGACAAAATGAGGAAAATGAACAGTGCTTATAGAGTTTGAAGTCTCGAGGAAAACAACAGGAATTCAAATTTAAGTATCCAAAGGTAAAAATAAAAACATTGGCTCTAATATAATTATTATTCGTGTTTCTTCTTCCCTCCACTTATGACCATTTCTAGCCAAAATTCTGAGCAGTATGACCCTGAGGAGGGTACCATACAGAATACGCGTCCAGGCTAACAATATATCAACAATAACTTTGAAATGCAACACTCAAAAGAGCAGTTCACTCACTTAAAAAAGGAATGGGGGTAACTCCAAGAGCAAACGTTACAGAGCAGGTAAACAAATAACTATATTGGCAAGGATTTGATTCCTGCCTGCCTGCAAAGAGATTGCTTTCTTCATCAATTAAGGGGGGGGAAGCATATAATAATCTTTCTATATTGCAGGGCTGTCACAGATATATAAATATAAATTTCTCTTCCCTTCCTTCACATTTCAAGGATATCAAGAACATGTGAATTACAAAGTAGCATGCTGGTTATTACTGCTGTTTCTCAGCTTCAAGCCTACTCTTCTGTGAGCAGCTCTGCAATGCTGGGTCTCTCAGAGGTGGTTCTTCATCAGCGCCGTCCCCCAGGGGATATATGGCAAGGTATGGAAACATTTGGTTTGGAGGGAGGGAGATACTGGTATCAAATGGGTAGAGGCCAAGTATGTTACTCAACTTCCTCCAAAGCAGAGAACAGACACCTGGCCCAAAATGTCAATGGTACTGAGGTTGAGCAACCATGTCGAGGGTCTATAAACTTGCTTACTCAGACTCCCCTGGCAGCTGGGTTCTGGTTTACATTCTGCCAATGGGAGACCCTAGAGGGAGAGAGAAAGCGTCCCTCCAGCAGAAGAGGGGCTTTGGGCCCAGCATTCTCATCACCAGCCAGTTGCATCCTGCTCATAAAACTCTAGTAATACCGTTCTTTTCCTTTTTTGTAAAACTGGAAATGTCTATTATCTGTACTGTACAACACAACAGCTACTAGCCATTAAAATACCTTGTCAACTGAGAAAGTCTAGAAGCAGTGATGCCCCAGCAGCAATAAGCACACACAGCACCATGATCTTGGTTTCTAAACAGCATCCTCCACTAGGAGGAACCAGAGCTCCCAGGGAAGATGATTTCAGGGGTTGGGACAGGGCAAGTACCTGAGCCTGTAATATCTAGTTCTACAATGAATAACGCAGAGAGAATGATGGATACATGTCAAAAGGATACAGAAGAAACCTTGAAGGGATTTCTTTCTTTTTTTAAAAAAAATTTTATTTATTTACTTATCAGAGAGATATAGAGACAGCACAAGCAGGAGGAGCAGCAAGCAGAGGGAGAAGCAGGCTTGCTGCTCATCAGGGAGCCCAGCATGGGACTCCATCCCAGGACGCTGGTATCATGACCTGAGCCGAAGGCAGACACTCAACTGACTGAGCCACCCACGTGTCACTCAAAGGGGATTCCATTGGCCAAATGTGTGATAATCTGAGCACCAAAATAAATAATAAAAGTATTAGATTATAACCCATTGAACACAGGAATCCATGTGTCCATACTGATACAAATAAGAAAGTCAAAGAGAAGGAAATGGGTGGGGGGGGATTCCTTATGGTGAAGGAAATAGGGGGAAAAAAATCCTCTTCCTTATAGTGGATATAGATGAGCCATAGAGATCAGTTACTCCCAATTCCTACTTCACCAGCACTGGACCTGTACTGTCCAGTCTGGTAGCTACTAGCCACATGTGACTTTTTAAACGTGACTGTAGATCAAATATAATTTAAAATTTGATTCCACACAAGCCACATTTCAAGTGCTCACATGGCTAGCAGTTACTGCACCGTATAGCAAGGTATTGGACAATGGCATTTGAGACTGACCCATAATTTTGAGGATAAAGTCTAGAACAGATAAGGTAAGATCTAATTCTGTTCTTTTCTGAAACTCTTAAAATTTAGTATTGGAATTTAAAAAACAATTTCATAATGATAAAGAGTAAACAATAGCAACAAAATTTGGAAGCTGGAAAGCAGATGGATGAGTGGTAACACCGTTAGGAAACTGAAGACAGCTGAATCCTAATCGGGGTAAAGGAGACAGCTAAGAAACAACCCAATTTACAGTGCATATGCAACAGTATGTCCAGGACTGAAGCATCAGGTACCACCGGAATGAAAGGATGGAGAACTGCAAAAAGATGGAAGATATAAAAGCTCTTTAGAAGCAGTTATATTTTGGGTGCCTGGGTGGCTCAGTGGGTTAAAGCCTCTGCCTTCGGCTCAGGTCACGATCTCAGGGTCCTGGGATCGAGCCCCGCTCTCTGCTCAGTGGGGAGCCTGCTTCCTCCTCTCTCTCTGCCTGCCTCTCTGCCTACTTGTAATCTCTCTGTGTCAAATGAATAAATAAAATCTTTAAAAAAAAAAAGAAGCAGTTACATTTCTTTTAAGTTTTTATTTAAATTCCAGTTAGTTGGGTCGTCTGAGTGGCTCAGTTGGTTAAGTGTCTGCCTTCGGCTCAGATCATGATCCCAGGTCGTCTGAGTGGCTCAGTTGGTTAAGTGTCTGCCTTCGGCTCAGATCATGATCCCAGGTTCCCTGCTCAGTGGGGAGCTTCCTTCTCCCTCTCCCTCTGCCTGATGCTCCCCCTGCTTGTGTGCTCTGACAAATAAATAAAATCTTTTAAAATAAATAAATAAATTCCAGTTAATTAACATACAGTGTAATATTAATTTCAGGTGTACAACATAGTGATTCAACATTTCCATTTAACACTTGTTGCTTATCACATGTGCACTCCTTAATCCCCACAACCTAGTTCACCCATGCCCCCACCCACCTCCATTCTGGTAACCATCAGTTCTCTTGCTATAGTTACAAGTTGAGAAGCAGTTAAAAATTTTTTAAAAAAGATTTTATTTATTATTTATGTGAGAGAGCATGAGTGAGGGGGTCAGGGGGCAGAGGGAGAGATTCCCAAGCAGACTCCTCACTGAGCGCAGAGCCTGATGCAGGGCTTGATCCCACCTCCCTGAGGATTATGACCTGAGCTGAAATCAAGAGTTGGGTGCTTAATCAAAGCGAGCCACCCAGATGCTCTGAGAGGCAGTTAAATTTCTAAATTCTCTCTCCAACGGTATACTCCAAGTGGAAAGTAAAAGTTTATTCATTAAAGCCGGTAAACCAGGGGGTCTCAAACCTAGGGAACTCATGGTATTGTTGACAGCAGAGTAAAGTGCATTATGTATTGAAAATGGGAGAGTTGGAGTTAAGTAACTGAATTATTTTCAGGAGAAGTGGTGTCAGCGGTGGTAGGGGGGAATACAGCATTAAAGAGAAGAAAACTGGAATACATGTCTAGAAGTTTCAATATCCTAAAATGGAGGGGAGAAATAACCAACAGAATAACTAAAGAAAACTTCTCAGAAAAAAAGGATATGAGTTGCCAAACTGAAAATGCCCACAGAATTACCCAACACAGTGGATAAAAGGAGACCTACCAATCACATTTCAGAGGACACTCTAATTCTGCTAGCTTCCAGAAGAGGGGCTGGGGAGAGGGGAGTAGAGGTCACACAAGATCGAAGATCTGATGTTTGCAAGAGGAACACTGGACACTGAAAGGTGGTGCATTATTGTCACCAAAGTTCTACAAGAAAGACTTTCCAAATTAAAGTTTCACACCAGGAAAGTTATCACTCAAGTATGTGGGTAGTATAACAACATTTTAAGGTGCACTAAGTCCTTTAAAAAAATTACTTTCCATGCATCCTTTCTCCTAAAACTAGAGGAGTATGTGACCCAAAGAGTGAGAGAGGAAAACAATAGGGAGATGGAATCTAGGAATCAGAAGACTGAATCAGAAGATCCAATACAAGAGAGAAGAAGCAACAAAAATCACCAGGAAACTAGACAGTGAAGTGGGAAGCCCCCAATCACCAGTCCCCACCACAGCAGTGACACTCAAAGCCATGTATGCCAAGTGTCGTCATCCAGATCCTGAGGTCACAGAAGTGTTTGTTTCACACTGCTTCCTGAAGTTTAACACCACCCAGATAAGTACACAAATCATAAACACACAGCCTGGTTTTCACAAAGTGAACACATCCCGTGTGACACCTAGCTCAAGACCCCGAAAGTCTCCCTCATGCCCCTTCTTGTAACCACCCAAGCTACTATCTTGACTTCTAACATTCTAGGTTAATTTTCCATCTTGTTGACATAGGTGCATAAATACACGTACACACGTATTAAGACTTGCAGTGCTCTCACAGTCATTCGTGCACATTACCAGCTGAGGGTCAAAAAAGTCGACCCTCTCCCTTCTTGTTTCTGCCCTCACAGTGTAAACAAGTGTTTTTTTCATGGTCTATTTAGTGCCATGCTTTTCACCTTTCTGGACTGTTTACAGGTGGTTTCACAGTTTCAAATGACCCCTGATGGTACGACTGCAGTGCTGTCCAGTGTTCTTACGCACTGTAAGGCTGTGACATGTCTTAGAGAGAAAATATATATTACTTAAGCTTTGTTCAGGCATGAGTTAACACTGCTGTTGGCTGTGAGTTCTAAGATCATAAATCAATAATATATATTACATAAGCTATGTTTGAAAAGAATCACTTATGAAAAAACAAGACTGATCTATTGATGAAAATGTGACCAGAGGCTTACAGGAACCTAGCCCTGAATTTCCCCCAGGAGCAATTATTCAGTATTTGCTAATTCAGGTTCATGGAAACTTTACAGAACTACCAGAGGTAACAAGAATCAACCATACACACACACAATCATAGAGTATTGTACGTTTTCTTGTTAATCTGACAACAGGACGAGGCCCAGGGAGTCTTGGCCCAGGCTCAGCTGCTTGTCTGGACTGGGCTGGTCGTGACTGCATGCTGATGAAGTTGTGTTCTCCCCTCCAGGACAGAGGTTCAGGCAAGGACCCTCATTTCCCCCAAGTGTTCTGCTCTGATCTGCTCACGAGAGCAGGAGTTGGGCCACAGTGAACAGCCGTCCTCGTACCACACCTCTGCTGTAAATCTATCCTGGGCCACACAATGGCCAGCCGAATCCCCCATCTGCAGTGGCCCTGAGTTTCCAGGGGTCAATCATGACCTCACTTGATGACTTCTCCAAAGAGTCTCCCAGAAACTCTCAGTGAGGCTGAAGGCAGATTGTTCAGCTTCTCCTGTCCTTGGAGATTTCACCCAATAGTGCAAACTGCCCTTTCCTCACACTGTGATTCCTACTCCACGTTTAGTAACTAAACAGTATGTTACTTAGATAGGAATAGATATATTGAGGGTTAAAGTATAGAGAAAGACAAGAGGATCAAGACAAAGGTCCAGATAGTGGTTATGGACATGTTTGTGAGGTGGTCTACTTTTTAATACGGGTGATGGTAACAAAGATCTTTATCTTTTTACTGAATACACATTATTTTGTACACTTTTCTGAATGTATGACACATTTCTCACATCTATGTAAAAACTCCATTTTTAAAGAAGAGGACTGACTTACTGCCCATATATCTTAAAAGTGTTTAGACTTTTTTTTAAAGAGCTAGAAACTTCTTTTAAAAACTATTAAGAGGATACTTTTATTACCTCTTAGTGGGTGAGTGAGGTCTGTCTAAGCGATACAGGAAACCTGAAACCATAAATGGGGGAAGGGAGCGCACACTAAATTTGATGAGAGGTATACAACTTTAATATTGGCAAAAGATTCCACAAACAGGGCGCCTGGGTGGCTCAGTGGGTTAAAGCCTCTGCTTTCGGCTCAGGTCATGATCTTAGGGTCCTGGGATCAAGGCCCGCATCGGGCTCCCTGCTCAGCGGGGAGCCTGCTTCCCCCTCTCTCTCTCTGCCTGCCTCTCTGCCTCCTTGTGATCTCTCTCCCTATGTGAAATAAATAAATAAAATCATTAAAAAAAAAAAGATTCCACAAACAAAGTCAAATGACAACAGATGTGGAGAAATATTTACAATAAACAATGATGGGCTTTTAAAAATTAAGAAAAAGACCAAAAGGGAAAAAAAACAGAAAAACGGGAAATGCATATGACCAGGCATACTGAAGAGGAAGTATGTGATTCAAGTACATCCTTGGTAATAAGAGAAGCATCGAAAGTCCTCCAAAATTTTCAATGTCATTCAGAAAAAGGCCTAATTCAAGTATGGCTCATGAAAATCTTAAAGCAGAAGGTTCAGGTATGACCAGTAAAATGAAAAGTAAGCTATCAAGCCTGTGAATCAAAAACTGGCTTTATGCTGAGGTAAAATTGAGCTTCCTCCTATCAGACCTTCCTTCAAAAAATTCAATTGCTCTCATTTTGCAAGAGTTCTAGCTTAGGCACCACCCATAGCTGACAAAGAAGTCAGACGAATCAAGGTCTTCACTCTTTGCTAACAACATTTTAGCTTCCTCACATAGTTACATGCTTGCTACATCTTTTCATTTACCCACTTATCTTGCACCATTGTAAGGTCCTGTACTTGACCCTGTTTTAGCTAATGTTTTTAACAGTGACTTAGAAAATGACAGAAAATACACGTATAAAGCTTGTGCATGAAAGAAACAGCTGCGGGCGCCTGGGTGGCTCAGTGGGTTAAAGCCGCTGCCTTCGGCTCAGGTCATGATCCCAGGGTCCTGGGATCGAGGCCCACATCGGGCTCTCTGCTCAGCAGGGAGCCTGCTTCCTCCTCTCTCCTCTCTCTCTGCCTGCCTCTCTGCCTACTTGTAATCTCTCTCTNACACTATAAAGCTTGTGCATGAAAGAAACAGCTGCAGGCGCCTGGGTGGCTCAGTGGGTTAAAGCCGCTGCCTTCGGCTCAGGTCATGATCCCAGGGTCCTGGGATCGAGGCCCACATCGGGCTCTCTGCTCAGCAGGGAGCCTGCTTCCTCCTCTCTCCTCTCTCTCTGCCTGCCTCTCTGCCTACTTGTAATCTCTCTCTCTGTGTCAAATGAATAAATAAAATCTTTAAAAAAAAAAANAAAAAAAAAGAAACAGCTGCAATACTGCGTTACAGAACAGAAATTCAAAGAAAGGGGACTCTGTGTGCCAAAATAAGATAAATTTTTAAAGGGAGTCTCATAAAGTCTTGCCTTTAGATTAAACAGCAATCAATGGGCTAAAAACTTCTGGGAGAATTAACAAAGCAGAACTTAGGCTTCAGTATTAGCTTAAGATGAGATGCAATTGCTAAAAAAGCCAGCAAATAAACAAGCTCAGGTGGTATTAACGAACATACAGGACGCCTGGGTGGCTCAGTCGGTTAAGCCGCTGCCTTCGGCTCGGGTCATGATCCTGGGGTCCTGGGATCGAGTACTCCATCGGACTCCCTGCTCCTCGAGGAGCCTGCTTCTCCCTCTCCCTCTGCCTGCCGCTCTGCCTACTTGTGCTCTCTATCTCTCTGTCAAAAAACAAAACAAAAACAAACAAAACAAAACAAAACAAAAACAAAAGACCCAAACGTATAACATACATTACTGTAATATTTCCACAATGTTTTACTCTTGTTGGACCATATGTGAAGAACTGCATCCAATGTTGGGTGTCTTCTTTTAAAATGAGAAACAAATACAGTATAATGACAGAATGGCAAAGGTTCTAGAAACTAAGTCAAGAGAAATTACTAAAAGACAAAACGAACTATTCAGCAGAAGAGCTAGGAGTAGGTAATGCAAGGGAGATGTGATAGCTTTAAACAGAGCTAGCACAAGAAAGTAGTGCAATGGTCCCTCCCATTACTCAATCAAAACCAGCAGGCACTAAATGCAACATGCTACATATCCTGTACGGGATCCTGAAACAGTAAAAGATCGGTGCAAAAACTAGTAAAATCCAAGTAAGTCTGCAGTTTAATAATGTACCAATGTCAGGATAGTAGTTTTGACAAATATGCCAGAGTAACATGTTAACATTAGGAGAAACTGGGTGAAGGGGTATATAGGAAGTCTTTACTACCTTTGCAACTCTTCCATAAATTTCAAATTACGACCAAATTACAAGGTTATAAAAAGAAAGAAACAAGGAGGCAAATGGTTCAACAAATGACTTTCAATGGCATAGTGAATGCTCTTATCAATGCATGGGTTGGGTTCAGAGATTAGACAAACTGAAATGTGCCTTTGAAAGGATATCTGCATATTTGGTGGCATACTGTCACCATTTAAACTGGAGGTCAAATAAATTTAGGAGGGCCCCTAATATCTACGTTGGAGTCCAAAAGCCAGAATGTAAAGAACAAAAGCTAACTGAAACAGATCCATCAACACTAGAGAAATAATCTTAGATTTCCAATAATGTTGCAACTGATCCTCCTAAGTTTGTTTTTGTTTTTTTTAAAGAATTTATTTATTTGAGAGAGAGAGAGCTAGTGAGAGAGAACAAGCCAGGGGAAGAGGCAGAGGAAGAAATAGGCTCCCCGCTGAGTAGAGAGCCCAATGTGGGGCTTGATCCCAGGATCCTGGATCATAACCTAAGCTGAAGGCAAGACGCTTAACTGACTGAGCCATCCACCCTGCTAGTTGTTTTTTTTTTTTTTAAAGACTTATTTATTTTAGAGAGAGAGCACGAGCAGGGGAGGGGCAGAGGAAGAGAGAGAGAGAATCTCAAGCAGTCTCCCTGTTGAGCGTAGAGCCGGAGGTGGGGCTTGATCTCAGGCAGACCAGAGCTGGACACTCAACTGACTGAGCCACCCAAGCGCCCCCTCTTCTGCTAGCTTTGAAGAGGACCCCAAAGCCTTCTATAAGTGTTTTTCCAACTACAGGTCATGACCCAATGAAATCAGTTTAGTCACAGTAGCTCTCCCTGGAGGTAACACACCCAGGGGGCATGCTGGAACTCTGTGGAGGGTCATCACAATGATTGGGGGGTACTACTAGAGTTTACAGGGGAAAGGCACCAAAAATACTGGTGTCTGGGTATGTAGTAAAGAATTGTCCAACATCCCAATAATATATGCCAAATCTCCCACCAGACATTAGAGAACAAAATATAATAGTAATATTCAAAATTATCTAATCATACTACCATACTTCATTTCCCCCATAAACACAATATATTTTTTTACAGCTTTAGTAAACACTTATTTTCTAGGTATGCTACTATCTCATAAGAAAGGCCACTTTGGGGGTGCCTGGGTGGCTCAGTGGGTTAAAGCCTCTGCCTTCGGCTCAGGTCATGATCTCAAGGTCCTGGGATCGAGCCCCGCATCAGGCTCTCTGCTCAGCAGGGAGTCCGCTTCCTCCTCTCTCTCTGCCTACTTGTGATCTGATCTCTATGTCAAATAAATAAATAAATAAATAAATAATCTTAAAAAAAAAAAAGACCACTTTCTTCCGCTTTATTCCGAACTTTACAAAAGACTCTTTAGCATTTCAGAAAATCTGATGAAGTTGTTTGTTATAGCTGAGTTTCTAGTAGAGCATACCTACACTAGACTACTTTTATAGCTGTAACTTTTCAAATAGGTAATAGAGACTCCTCTGAACAGATTTATTTCCAAACATTATTGAGTAGGGATTTATGCAACAGAGGGGTCTTTCTAAATTGTATTAACATTAAAAAGTATTTCACATTGGGGTGCCTAGGTGGCTCAGTCAGTTAGGCGTCTGACTCTTGGTTTTAGCTCAGGTCATGGTCTTCGTTGTGGGACTGGGGGCCGGTGTAGGGCTCTGCACTTAGCATGGAGTCGGCCTGAGAGCCTCTCACTTTCCCTCTACCCCTCCCCACGACTCACATGGGCACATTCCCTCTCTAAAATGAATAGATAAATCTCTTTAAAAAAAGTATTTCACATCAAGGTTGTACTATACACTTAATTTTTTTGTAGCAGAATGATTAGAAATCTATGTTGTGAAAATTAAATGTTAAACTTTATTTGGGGTTATTTTCTTTTTTATTCTAATAATGTCTCTCAAAATCTACCACATAGCTGTTACTATTTCTTTTTCCAGCCTAGCCTCTATTCCCTATTATTTATCAAAAGATATGCTCTCTAGGGGGGTTAAAGACTAGAAAATAAGTGTATGTTGCTAATGGTGGGTTCCAAAAGGTTTTCTGTTGGACTTCACTTCCTTGTCCCATGCCAAGTCATTTCACAGAGAATTATTTTGACACTACACTTATAAGCAAGGTCAAACTCATTGATGAGTATATACTGCTACTTTTATTTATACATGTTGACAATCTAATTTGTCTTATGTTATCCCTGCATCAAGTAAGATCATTTCCCTCTTTATATATTCCCTCTTTTTAAAACTTCCTCTTATTTCATTTTTCTTCATTCTAACAGTTCTTATTCTACTATCTACATATATCTCAGCTCTTTCATTTTCCTACACTTTTTATAGGGTATGGTTTCTGATCTTATTTCTTTTAAATCCAAACGTGTTTACTGTAAGTAGATGCAGGCACTCAATGATGTACTTCACTGTAATATCTAAGGTAGTTGGTGACTTATCAATGAACTTTATTTCAGAATAACCAACAGAGTATTAAAATATTTGTTATATAAATAATTAAGGCACTGGGTCTGGTAGGGTTGAGAATCACTAATTTAGTGGATCTTTTTTTTTTTTTAAGATTTTATTTATTTGAAGAGAGAGGTTACAAGTAGGCAGAGAGGCAGTTTTTTAAAACTTTCCTTATGTTTTTTTTTTTTTAAGATTTTATTTATTTATTTGACAGAGAGAGAGATCACAAGTAGGCAGAGAGGCAGGCAGAGAGAGGGGGGGAAGCAGGCTCCCTGCTGAGCAGAGAGCCCAATGCGGGGCTTGATCCCAGGACCCTGAGATCATGACCTGAGCCAAAGGCAGAGGTTTTAACCCACTGAGCCACCCAGGCACCCCTAATTTAATGGATCTTAAGCAGAATTTCTTGCAAGTGGAATAGAACAGAAAATTATCAGAGTACACTGCAAATAGGGTAGTTTTATGAAACTTTTGTTTCCATTATGTGTGTGTTTTCTGAGTATTGTAAAAACGTATTTCTTGCTACAATTTAGGATCAAGTAAGTTTGCAAGCCACTGCTAAATTCCCTCCCTCCCCCACCTTCCTCAATAATTGAACAGACCAGAGGTCAACAATCCTCCTACAAGGTCATTCCCTTCTTGGGCTCTCTGCAATCTATTTCCCAGCTCCATGTCCTCTTCGTCTCTCTAAAGCACGTGCAATCTCGCCTTCCCCACTTTCCACGTGTACGGTTTCAAGTCACTCCCTCAATTTATTTTTTACCTTTTCTGTCTTGAAAGCAAGCAAGCAAATAAACAAAGAAAAAATTATGGGTATGGCAAAAAGAACAAAAAAGTGACCTTTTTAGGGGTGCCTGGCTGGCTCAGTTGGTAAAGTATATGATTCTTGATCTTGGGGTTGTGAGTTAGGGACCCAGTAGAGATTACTTAAAAAT
The DNA here is from genome assembly GCA_002007465.1 of Ailurus styani. Lineage (NCBI taxonomy): Eukaryota > Metazoa > Chordata > Mammalia > Carnivora > Ailuridae > Ailurus > Ailurus styani. Next base: position 2,105,683 of record LNAC01000180.1, read on the forward strand.
AAAACCTTGGGGTGGCTGGGTGGAACAGTTGGTTAGTTAAGTGTCTGACTCTTGATTCAGCTCAGGTCCTAATCTCTGTGTCATGAAATCAAGCCCAGCATCAGGCTCCGCATTCAGCAAGGAATCTGCTTGAGATTTACTCCCCCTCTTTTTAATTTAAAAAAAATTTTTTTTAAAGATTTTATTTATTTATTTAACAGAGAGAAGCACAGCAAGAAAGGGAACACAAGCAGGAGGAGCAGGAAAGGGAGAAGCAGTCTTCCTGCTGAGCAAGGAGCCTGATGCAGGGCTTGATCCCAGGACCCTGGGATCTGACCTGAGCCAAAGGCAGACACTTAACAACTGAGCCACCCAGGCATGCCCCCCCCCAAATAAATAAATCTTCAAGAAGAATTGTTAAATAAATAAATAAATAAATAAGAGAAGATAAAACCTTTTTTAAAAAGTGAACTTTTTAGGCATCATGGAATCCAGAAAGCACAAAGAAAAGGCAGAGATATGTCTACAATAAAAATGAAAATCTTTTGGAGGAGCCAAGACATCATATATATGTAACAAGGCAAATACGACTGGGAAAAAAAAGTCCTATAATATCAAAAAGGTTTAAAATTCCTAAGACCAACAACAATCAGGAAGAAAGAAGCAATTCTAGTGAGGGGGAAAAAGTGACTGCAGCAAAAACTTTAAAATGAAAATTAGTCATACCCTATGATCCAGTAGTTCTTACTTCTAGGTATATACCTAGACACTCAAAAAATGATTAGAATTAATGAGATAATTTATTATGAGTCTCTTGAGTTTTTTTTTTTAAGATTTTATTTATTTATTTGACACAGAGAGAGAGATCAGATCACAAGTAGGCAGAGAGGCAGGCAGAGAGAGAGGAGGAAGCAGGCTTCCTGCTGAGCAGGGAGCCCGATGCGGGCCTCGATCCCAGGACCGTGACATCATGACCCGAGCCGAAGGCAGAGGCTTTAACCCACTGAACCACCCAGGCGCCCTCTCTTAGGTTTTCTAGGTATAAGGAAATATTAGCAGGACAGATGCATTTTATCTCTTATTTTCAAATGTTTATTTGCAGTAGTTATCTGATTTCCTGTCTTAATATGTTAACACTCAAATGGAGGTATTATTTCTGAGAGAACAGTTTGAAAATTTGGTTATCACAATGACTGGATGGCACCTAGGCATTTGGGAGGTTGATGCCAGGGATTCTATTTTTTTTTTTTAAAGATTTTATTTATTTATTTGACACAGAGAGAGACATTACAAGTAGGCAGAGACGCAGGCAGAGAGACAGGGAGAGGAGGAAGCAGGTTCCCTGCTGAGCAGAGGGCCTCGATCCCAGGACGCTGAGATCATGACCTGAGCCGAAAGCAGAGGCTTTAACCCACTGAGCCACCCAGGCGCCCGATGCCAGGGATTCTAGTAACTTGCAATGTGATTACACAGTGAAGAACCGTCCCACCTTTCCCACGGCTTTAAAATGTCCCAGTGGAGGCGTGCCTAGCTGGCTCAGTTGGCAGAACATGTGACTTTGGATCTCAGGGTCATAAGTTTCGGCCCCACATTGGGAGTAGAGTTTACTTTAAAAAATAAAAATAAATAAAATGTCCCAATGGAAAAACCTGTCTATAATGACTTGAACTTAGAAGCTAAGTCAGTGTTACATATAGAAACTAAGTACTTAAAAAAAAAAAAAAAAGAAACTAAGTACTTTTTGCAGGATTTTAACACACATTGAAATCACCAGTAATACAACTGTTTGGGTAAATTGTTTAGAACTTGATACCATAAGTTGTTCAAAAAGAAACAGCATCAAAGGCAAGTTTGTTTAAGGTATTTGAACTGCCAACGTGTCTATTAGGGATTTACATTTGAGGCTGCCACCATGAAGTGATTCTGTATATAGGGACAACCTCTTTTGTTATTTCCTCTAATATAATCACACCTGAGCATTTACATCTTGAAAGACACATTATTTTATTATACGTTATTTCATTTTTATTTTTCCTTTATATTATAGCATTACAGTGATTTCTTTAAAGTATGCAAATAAGAGTTCTTTATAGAAAAATCCCAATGAATAAACACAGGAAAAATGGTAAGAGCTGGAAAATCACCACTATGAAACAACAGACCCAGGCAGCTTGCATCAGTGACGGCCAATGGAGAGACAGGCTGACATTTGAACCCGATGAGACAACCAGACATTATGGGCCTCTCAACATGATATAATAATATTATGAAATATTTAGCACCTATGAAACATTCTTACCAAAAACAAACAAACATCTGAATCAAGCCTCTAGAACAGAGTACCACTTAAAAGAAATACGGGGAACGAAAGGATACATTAAAATGACATCACAAAAATGTAAACCAGAATGTGGGAAATACTATCAAGGAAACAGTCCAGTTTCTTCAAAAAATAAATGGCAGTTTTAAAAGAGGAGAGGGCTGTTATAAATTAATAGAGATTTTAAAGGACATACCAACCAAATTAATACGTAGACCTCGTTTAAGTACTGATTTTAATAAACTAACTTTAAGAAGACACTTTTGAGACACTTGGGAAAACTGAACATGAATTGGATATTAGATGATATTAAAGAATTATTGTTAATGTTATCAGGTATGATAATGATACTGTAGGGTGCCTGGGTGGCTCAGTGGGTTAAAGCCTCTGCCTTCAGCTCGGGTCATGATCTCAGGGTCCTAGGATCTAGTCCCGCATCGGGCTCTCTGCTCAGCAGGGAGCCTGCTTCCTCCTCTCTCTCTGCCTGCCTCTCTGCCTACTTGTAACCTCTCTCTCTCTGTCATATAAATAAAATCTTTAAAAAAAAATGATACTGTAGCTTCACATACAAATGTGTGTGTATACATGCGCGCGCGTGTGTGTAGTATATCCCTATCAGCTAGAGATAAATATTGAAATAGTTGTGGATGAAATGATATGCAGGTCTGGGATTTGCTTTAGAATGTTCAAACCCATGGGGTGCCTGGGTGGCTCAGTTATTAAGCGACTGCCTTCGGCTCAGGTCATGATCCCAGAGTCCTCAGCAGGAAGCCTGCCTCTCCCTCTCCTACTCCCCCCTGCTTGTGTTCCCTCTTTCGCTGTGTCCCTCTCTGTCAAATAAATAAAATCTTTAAAAAAAAAAAAAAAAAAAANAAAAAAAAAGAATGTTCAAACCCCCCAAAAGGGAGGGGTTTGGAAATGGATAGAAAAATGGCAAAGTGTGGATGTGCTGAAACTCAGTAATAGAACAGGGTAATATATTAATTATGCGTTAATCTCAGTTGACTTCTTTAAAGTCCTAGAACAGAAAAAAGGGATACAGAATCATCTCCTTAGTTTTGTCTTTAGATTGCCACAAACGTATGGATTAACACTCTGTGAGTTACTCAACCAATGAGCAGCTCTTATACCATTATCTAATACATCTATCCTGTCAGCTAATAAATCCATCCTGTCCCTGAGGACAAGGACAGTTTTACTCTGATATATCCTAATGAAGGACAGATACTGTCTACAGTGGTACTTTGATATACCTATTTTAAGCAAACTCTACGCCCAATGTGGGACCTGAACTCAAGAGATCAAGAGTCCCATGCTCTACCGAATGAGACAGCCAAGCGCCCCTTGATATACCAATTAAGAAGCCTAATCAAAAAAAGAGCTAAGTTTGGTATGCTTGGTCTTGGTATATTCTCCATGGATCCTTTCCACTATTATCTTTCATGGGCCTTTTCCTTAGCAAATTTGTTCCACTGTTCACAAAATCTCCTGTGTTTTCCTGCCTTGGCCTTTGTATTACATCCTCATTTATGGCCAAGGCATTGGTCTGGAATGTCTATATCCTTCTATTCTATCCAGGCAAGTCCTATCTCCACAAAGCCAGCTCAAATCCCTTCTCCTCAGTCTCCGTGCCTTCATCTGCACACTTTGATTTACAGAATGTCATAAAATGAAGAGACATTCATAGCTCTCACTGGCCTTTTAAGTAGGTAAGCCTTTTGGTATCTCCTGTACTTTTATCCTTTCTGCTCCTTTAGAATGCAAATTTGAGGGCAGGGACTATATCTTATATAAGCAAATATACCTTGCATATTGTTAGCACTCAAATTATATGCAAAGAATTTAGAAGTATGATAAACAGCTGCTTTCTATACCCAAGATGAAAATGATGAAGATGGCTCAAGTAATGAGTGCTGTTATATGCCAGGTACTAGCCTATTTTATATATAATAACCATCAACCAACCACCCTAAGGCTAGTAAGCATTATGCCCATTTCATGAAATGATGTACAGAGAGATAAACAACTTACTGGTATCACAGTCAGTCAGTGACCAAGGGGGCGGGGGTTGAACTCAGGCAGTCTGGCTCCAAAATCCCATTCTTTTTTTTTTTTAAAGATTTTATTTATTTATTTGACACAGAGAGAGAGATTACAAGTAGGCAGAGAGGCAGGCAGAGAGACAGGGAGAGGAGGAAGCAGGCTCCCTGCTGAGCAGAGAGCCCAATGCGGGCCTTGATCCCAGGACCCTGAGATCATGACCTGAGCCGAAGGCAGAGGCTTTAACCCACTGAGCCACCCAGGCGCCCCCAAAATCCCATTCTTAAACTTACTATTCAACATCTCAGAAAAAAAACTTGAGTAAACAGGAAAATTTGATCCACTGCAGAAATCTAGCCTCTAGTATTAGTCTACAAACCAATAAATAAACTCTGAGCTTACAGTTTTGGGTCACTTCATCTCAACAGTATACACAGTAGAAAATGGGCCAGAATAAGAGTCATGGGATGTGAATTCGGGTCCTCACTGTAACCTCAAGTAGTATGACTCAGCCTTTCTAGAACACAATTTTATTTGGAAAAAAAAAAAAGGAAGGTTGATTTCCTTCTGGACCAAAAGGTCTATTATTCTAGCTACCTCTTGATTTTATTCATGAGAAAAAAGAACAAAAATAAACGAATTCATTATCCAGCTACCAAGCTGGCCTAATTCCCACAGTGAGCTCTCCTGGTCTAGACCTGTATCACTACAGCACTGCCACAGGAGACACACCGGGCTCTCTCCCCTATGCTGCCTCTTTCCTGCTACTTTGAGAAAAGAAGACAAGGTCTGTCGGCCTTGAAACAGACAGTTACCTAGTACAAGGTTTGGGGAATTCAAGTCGCAGTAAACTGGAGAGAGGAGCAACACAGTCACATCAGGTCTTGACTTTAAGATCTCTAATGACCATGCTGAGCATGTGTTCATTCATTCATTCATTCATTCAGCCAATTCAACTCCAGGTCACTCACCTAGATGGCTTACACACCTCCACCTGAACATCTAACAGACATCTCTAACCTAGTATGTCTAAAAGAGAACTCTTGACCCCCCCACCTCCCAAAACAATCCTTCCCTCTTCTTGCCTCCCGTCTCAGTAAGTGGCCCTCTTCCTACCCACATGCTTTTGTCTACACTACACCAACAAGTCCTGGTAGCTCTAAAAAAAGGGGGGGGGGACTGGTAGCCCTACATTCAAAGAATTAAGTTCAAATGTCTCACCAGGCCTATAAATGGCCCCATATAATCTGGACTCAATCGATTTATCCCTACCTAGTCCTCTCTCCTCTTCCTCCCTGCCTAGTCAGCTCCCAGCCACTGTTCCTCAAATAACCTACTTTATTCTACCCCCAGGGCTTTATTCTTGATGAAGTCTCTGCTTGAATGGAGCACATCTGGGGCACCTGGGTGGCTCAGATGATTAAGCCTCTGATTCTTGATGCTGGCTCAGGTCATGATTTAAGGGTCATGAGACTGAGCCCCACTCAGGCTTTGAACCAGGTATGGAGCCTGCTTGGCAGTCTCTCTCCCTCCACTCTCCTCCCAACCCCGCCCACTCTAGCTCTCTCTGGAAGGATGGAAGGGACGAAGGGAGGGAGGGAGGAAAGACATATCATCTGAAAGACCTTCCTGACGACTCTTTAAAAAATAGCCACACAGACCACTCATTCACCTTCCATCATATTCAATCCTTATTGCCTCACTCTGCTTTACTTTCTTCAGAGTACTTACCATGAATCAAAATTATACTACTGATTTCTTTTCTGCCCTCTTCCCCCAATTAAAATGTAAGCCCTACAGTGAGAACTTATCTTTCATTACTCTATTCCCAGATTCAAATACTGTGTGCCTACAGGCACACTTATTTATTGAGTGAATAAATTTTCCCAGTTTTTTTTTTTTTTTTAAGATTTTATTTATGGGGCGGCTGGGTGGCTCAGTGGGTTAAAGCCTCTGCCTTCAGCTCAGGTCATGGTCTCAGGGTCCTGGGATCAAGCCCCTCGTCGGGCTACCTGCTCAGCAGGGAGCCTGCTTCCCCCTCTTTCTCAGCCTGCCTCTCTGCCTACTTGTGATCTCTCTGTCAAATAAATAAATAAAATCTTTTAAAAAATAAATAAAGATTTTATTTATGAGAGAAAGAGAGAGCAGGAGCACAAGCTGGGGGAAGGGGGAGAGGGAGAAGCAGACCCCCTGCCGAGCAGGGAGCCGGATGTGGGATCAATCCCAGGACCCCGGGATCATGACCTGAGCCCAAGGCAGACGCCCAACTGACTAAGCAACCCAGGCGCGCAAATTTTCCCAGTCTCTAATATCTGCCAAAACCTGCTCTGGGTGCTGGAGATACCTTTAGCTGTTGACTTCTCTTCTTCCCTTCACAGCTAAATCTTTAGGTAGTGTTTCTAACTTCTCACGTGCATTGAGGATTGAACACCCTGCAGTCTGGGCTCTCTAGTCCACTCCTCTGAAAGTGCTGAGATCCACAACTTCCCCACTCCACTAGCTCCAGCCAGTGAACACTTCGTTCCTTGTCCTCTTGATCTATCTGCAGCAATACTGACTGAATCCTCCTTCCCAGAAAATCACCTTCCTAAGTTTCAGCGCCAGCATTCTATCCTGGTTCTCTTCCTACTCTCCAGGCTATTGCCATTCACAGTCTCCGGCTTAAATGTTAAATGTTTCCAACCGCTTAGTGATCAGTCTCCCCTCATCTTCTCAATCCATATGTTCTCACCATCACTGAGCAACCAACTCTACTACTATGGATTAAGTCCAAACTCTCCGAATTTCAGACCCACGTGTTCAACTGCCCCTGGACATCTCTACTTGGATTTCCCATATGCACCTCAAACCCAAGATGCTAAAAATGGAAATCACTTCTCTTTCCCCTGCTTCCTACCTTCTCCCTCAAAGTATGTTTCTCTGTCTTATATAGGCATCTTGGTGAATGGCACTGACCAATCAAGCCAAAACCCTGAGTTTTCCTAGACTTTTCATTCTTCCACAATCCCTATGTCTAAGTAATCACCAAGTACTCCTCCTATTTGCATGCACTACAACAACTTTTTGGCCTTATGCTAATTTAACTGTCTCCCTTCTACCTACAAATTCATCCTTCAGAGCTATCCTCCTAGAACACAAAAATCAAATTCCTGGCTTAAAATTTCCTAAAAATTCACTCCCTATTACCCTACCCTTCGGACAAAGTTCACCTCCTGGCATTAGCCCCCTCCAACCCTTTCTGCTTCAGTAATGTTAAGTTTCTTACAGTCTCTCCTCAAAGGAAAACCCTTTCTGTTCAAGTCTCCCTCCATAGGGTACTCTCCCCAATACCACAACACCCTGCAATCCATCAACTACCAGTTCAAATGCATAACTTCTCTTGGGATGCCTTCATAAATTCATCCAAGAAATAGAGAGTCTCCATCATCTATTGACTATATGCTGTAAGTATAAATTTATTATACTTCTTACAATATTTTTTAAATTTCATTTATTTATTTGACAGAAAGAAAGACCGTGAGAGAGGGAACACAAGCAGGGAGAGTAGGAGAGGGAGAAGCAGGCTTCCCACTGAGCAGGGAGCCCGATGTGGGGCTCGATCCCAGGACCCTGGGATCATGACCTAAGCCAAAGTCAGACACTTAACAACTGAGCCACCCAGGCACCCCTACTTCTTACCATACTGTATTATAATCACCTCTCCCATCTTATGAGGGCCGGCTTTTTTTTTTTCCCCCCGGTCCCAAGTGACCAAAATAACATCTCCACTTAGAGATGGAATTCAAAATATATGTAGTAAACGAAAGGATTAAAGTAAAGGTCAGCAGGGGCACCTGGATGGCTTGGTTGGTAGAGCGTGACACTCTTATTTTTTTTTAAGATTTTATTTATTTATTTGACACAGAGAGAGACATTACAAGTAGGCAGAGAGGCAGGCAGAGAGACAGGGAGAGGAGGAAGCAGGCTCCCTGCTAAGCAGAGAGCCCGATGCGGGCCTCGATCCCAGGACCCTGAGATCATGACCTGAGCCGAAGGCAGAGGCTTTAAACCACTGAGCCACCCAGGCGCCCGAGCGTGAGACTCTTGATCTCAGGGTTAAGTTGAAGCCCCACGTTCAGTGTAGAGATTACTTTAAAAAAATTTTTTTTTAAGATTTTATTTATTTTAGAGAGAGAGCAAGCAAGAGAGAGCACAAGCAGGGTGAAGGGCAGAGAAAGCAGCAGGCTCCCCGCTAAGTAGGGAGCCTGATATGGGACTCGATCCAGAGACTCCAGGATCATGACCTGAGCTAAAAGGAGATGTTTAACTGACTGAGCCACCCAAGAGCCCCTTAAAAATAAAATCTTAAAAATAAATAAATAAAATCAAGGAGGGGTCAGCAAACCATGGCCCACTACCTGTTTTTGTACAGTCTGCTAGCTAAGAATAGTTTTTCCATTTATTAATGTTTAGAAAAGAAAAAAATTTTAAGAACAATATTTGGTGATGCATGAAAATTATATGAAATTCAGATTCCAGTCCATAAAGATTTTTTGGATCATAGCCCTGCTCACCTGTTTATGTTTAGTCTTATGGCTGCTTTCATACCTCAACAGCAGAGTAGTAGCAATGGAGACCATATGGCCCCCTAAAAGCTGTATCTGGTATAGCTCATACAGAAAATAGTCTGCTGACCTCCAAGTGAAATATAAATGAACATGGGCTTTGGTTTCTGACAGAAATTTGTTCAAATACTGGCTTTACCACTTACTATCTTGTGACCTAGCACAAATAACCCAACCTTTCTAAGATTCAATTTCCTAATTTGTAAAATGGGTTAACATATCTGGTTGGGTTGTTTTGAAATTTTGCTAAGCCTTTTAATCAGGGTCCCTGCTGTAGGAACCAGTCTATAAAGTGCTCAGTACAGTTATACTTAATGTTGAGAAGCCAGGCCCAGGTTGGAATCCCAGCTCTATCACAGACTGTATGACCTTGGGCAAGATGCTTAACTTCTTAGTGCATCAATCTCATCTATAAGGCGTGGATAATAATATATATTTCACAGGACTATTGTGAGACTTAAATGGGTTGGTACATGTGAATGCTGGGCAGTGCCTGCAGGCAGCAACCACTCAATAAATACTACTATTTTTTTTTAAGATTTTTTATTTATTTATGTGACAGAGAGAGAGATTACAAGTAGGCAGAGAGGCGGGCAAAGAGAGGAGGAAAGCAGGCTTCCTGTTGAGCAGAGAGCCCAATGTGGGGCTCGATCCCAGGACTCTGAGATCACATCCTGAGCCGAAGGCAGAGGCTTTAACCCACTGAGCCACCCAGGCGCCCCAACAAATACCACTATTAATATAGCAGTTTTAACAGTATTAGTTTCTCCCTTCCTACATCTGCTCTACCTCTCACTCCTATGCAAAGAAGCCTGCATCTATAGAAGTAAGTTAATACGTGCATGACAAGTGCTATGATAGAAAAATGGGTGGTCAGGAAAGGGTCTCTGTGGCTTGCAAGTCACATCACAGTCATGGTTCTCTTCTGTCTCCAATCCTCCTTTTCCTAAATGTTTTCTTCCTTAGAAATCTAGCAAATTCCCAGGCTTCAAAGTAGGGAGCTATAAAATTCTTATCCTTACCCAAGATTTCACTCTTGAGCCCCCAGGGTAGTATTTCTCAACTCCTGATTTCTACCTAATGGCCCAGCATCACCTTAAACTGGAATGCCAAAAGGTGAAAATTATTTCCCCCCCCCAACTGTTCCCCATCTCTCCCCTCTCTTCCTATTTAGTAGAAGAACCTGCTATTCTTCCAGTGCACAGGCCAGTTGTCCTGAAATTATACTTTAGTCCTTGTTCTCCTGCAATAAAACTATCTCAGGTCATCTTTTTCCTTTCGTTCCTACTGTCACTGACTACTTCAAGCCCCTTTAACTTGAAGCTTATTCCACCAAGAAAAACTCTGGACTGGTCTCCCCACCACAGGCACTGCTCTATCCCGCATGTGCTACCACACTCACCTTCTTAAAACATACCACTTTTCACCATGCCCTTTCTCTTCTTAAAACTTTTGGTGTACTACCCTCTCTTCCATCCCATAATCTATATGGGAAAAGGCAAAGACTAACTTCAGTGTGGCAATCTAAATTTCTTCCCTATCTACCTTGCTCCAGTCTTCCTTTTTATTTAATCTTATTCCCATGATAAAAAATACCATCACCTTACATTTATGCAGTGCTTTATTTTACTCAGAAAACATTCTTACCTGGCTGGCATTTCATCTCCAAAATAACGCTTGGAGAGAGGCTAAACAGATTATCAGTATCTTTCTTTCACAGAAGAGAAAACAGACTTCTATCACCGAGCTGGAAGTCAGAACAAAGGGGTCCCTGTCCCACTCCCCCCTTGGATTCCTAGGTAAATCAATCTGTCGAGTATCTCACTCCCACCACTTACACACCAGAGCCTTCTGTTCCAGAAACTCTGGTCTCAGTGTTGTCCTATCCACCTCCCTTCAACACACCTCATGTTTTCTTAGCTCTCTAGTTTACCCCTACTGTTCTCTCACTTGGGAGACAGCTCTAATACCCAGCTGTTGTTGTAAAAATACAGTAATACAGTATACAGAATACAGTCATTAATACTGTAAAAACATTGTATGGTGACAGACGGGAACAAACTAGACTTGTGGTGACCATTTCATAATGTATATAAATATCCAATCACAATGATGTATACCTGAAACTAATATAATATTCTATGTCAATTATACTTCAATTTAAAAAATCTACCATTATTTCTCCGAGTCTTCAGTTTAAATGCCACTCTTTTGGGAACGCCTTTTCTGACACCCAAAAACATTCCATTCCACTTGCCAACACCACGGAAGTTGTAGTAACTGATTTGACACTTACTGCCCCAGTCTTACTATAGCTAGTTTATCTAATATACTTAGGCCTTCCAATACCCCCCTCCAAAAGGAAAAATTGTTAGAGTTTTCTATTTGTCTCTGTACCTATCACAATACTTTGCACATAAGGACTTGAAGTTTTGGATTAGATGGCGTTGGTCAGTGTTTTTCAAAGAGCAAGTCACAAACCATGAGTAGAATGTGAAGTCAATCTAGAAGGTCACAACCAGTATTTTTTTTTTCCCACCTCATATGGGTAAAGTGCCGAGGTGGTGGCAAGGTTTGAGGGAGGCACATGTCACACACACGTGGTGAACAGCCAATCGCCATGCTTATGAACTACAAAAAGGTCAGTACTTTGTTTTTAATAAAACAATAGAAAATAGTATATATCTCTCAGTAAAGATGAGTGCTGTTTTGTGAAACTCTTATTTCATTACATCTGTATGTAACTGTTGGATCATAATATCAAATACGTTTCTGACTATCTGTTATATTTTTTTAAGGTTTGAAAGCTGCTAATGTAGATGACCCAATTTCTAGGCTCAAGGGTTTTACATTTAAATCAGAGAGATTTGCTTTCTACCAAACCCCACACCCTACAAAAACAATCAGCTAAATAGAATACATAGATACACAGGGGCTGAGGAAGCCAAAACTTAAAAGAGTAATGGGTGTAGGGGAAAGTTTGTAAAGAAATGTTTCTTAGGGATGTTGGAATGTGCTACAACACTAGGTATTTAGTTTCCAGCCTCTGCCATTTGTTAAGCCAAAAAGAACCCTCTATAGAAGGGCTCTGAAAATATATTTCCCAATACTCAGAGTTAAAGGGTCCTCACCACAGCCCACAATACAAGGGTATGTAGGATCTGGCCCTGTCTATGGCAACTTTGTTTCCCTTTCCCTCTCAGTCATGGTCTTCCATGCTGTCCCCAGAACATTCCAAGTTTCAGCATCTCTGCACCTGCTATATCCTTAGCCGTATCCTTCCTTCTTTAGATTTTATTTATTTGACAGAGAGAGAAGCGCGCCACAAGCAGGGGCAACAATGCAGGGGTACAATGCAGGGCTTGATCCCAGGACCCTGGGGTCATGACCTGAGCCCAAGGCACACGGACGCTCAACTGACTGAGCCACCCAGGTGCCCCCTTCCTTCTTTAAATATCCTTCACTTATTTCCATTTTTTTCTCTTAATGTTGCATCTTCAAAAAGGCCCTCCCTGACCACAGTATGAGGCCCCCACTCTCTATTCCCTTAACATACTGTATAGTTTTCCTAACACCGGTCACCTCCTAACACTCTAGTACACATTTATTATTTTATGGTCTACCCCAGGGATCCACAAGCTTTTTCTATAAAAAGCCAAATAGTAAGTATTTTCAGCTTTTTCTGTCGCAACTACTCAACTCTGCCATTAAAATGTAAAAGCAGCTAAGATAATATGTAAAAGAGCTGATGCAGCTGTGTTCCAATAAAACTTTATTTACAAAAACAAGCAGCCAGTCAGGTTTCACTCAGAGGCCATGTACCCCTAATATAGTCCTTCTAATAGAACAGGTCATTTAAAAAAAAAAAAGAATATGAGTGTCATAGAGACAGGAATCTTCTCTGTTTTATTCATTATGGTATCCATGAGGCCAGAACAGTGCCTAGCCCCAAGTACACATCCAATAAATTCAATAAATATATGTTGAATAGGGACACCTGGGTGACTCAGTCAGTTAAGTGTCTGCCTTCGGCTCAGGTCATGATCCCAGGGTCCTGGGATAGAGTCCTGCATTGGGCTCCTTGCTCGACAGGGAGCCTGCTTCTCCTTCTGCCTCTGCCTGCCACTCTGCCTGCTTGTGCTCTCTCTGAGAAATAAATAAATAAAATCTTAAAAAAAAATGTGTTGGATAAATTAATAGTTCACTGGTCTGGAGTGGGGAGCCTCAACTCTCTTCCACTCCCTTGGGTGACAGTAACATGGTGTTCAAGAAGAATGAGGCCAAGGTTGGCAACCGTATTTCCATTTGGTTAGTACCATACCATGAAAAATGGTATTGTCACCACTGTGTGCCCCTGCCACTAGCAATAACCATCTCACACATAAATGCCTTTGGTCTTAACTGGGTCCTGGCAGAAGCCTGTTAAGACACAAATTCCTTGGCTTCACCCCCAGAAACTCTGATTCAGTAAGCAGGTCCAGGGTAGGGTCCAAGAATCTGTATTTCTAGCCAAGTTCCTAGGTGATGCTAACAGTATTGGTCCTAAACTACTCTTTGAGAACCTGTAGGTAAGAGCACCCAAAAACCATATAGTACTAGTAAGAAAAAGAAAGCCATAAATTCCTGATGTTCCAGTGATCTGGTTGCAGGGGACTGAAAAAGAATAGAACCATAAAACTGTTCCGTGGAAATGCTGCTTCAGTGAAATGAAGGCAAAAACCACAAGGTCTTTAATTTTTAATGGACTACCTCCCAAACGCTCTATTTTTATTTGCAAATCTAGTTCTAACTGGCTAAAACAATACGCCAAACAGGTAAAAAAGAGAAATCACCAGTGGCTGCCTAACCTTGATAGTGGACTATTAGCTCATAGTCAGTTCTTAAAATTACTTTTCTATAATTTTTATTTTTATTTTTTTTTAAGTAGACTCCACTCCCAACATAGGGCTTGAACTCAGGACCCTGAGATTAAGAGTCTCATGCTCTATGGACTGAGCAAGCCACATGCCCCAATTTTCTTAAAATTACTCTGAGGAAGAATCATAACCGCCTGTTTTTCTATTGTTAGATGTCGAAGGCCTTTTCCAGATGAATACTAGAGATCCAATCTCATTACAATGAAATATACTCCTCCAATAAATTACCAAGCCTGGAGGTCACTTTCTTCAAATGATAAAAAGTCTATCACCACCAGATAGAACCCACAACTACCTCCTGAATCCACCATAATAGAACTTGCAATGGACTAGTAACAATTTTTACAAGCTCTACATTTGTCATCACAGAGGACTTAAAATAACCCCCAAAACTCACATTAAAATCACCCTGAGGCCATTATTTACTCTTCCAATCTTAACAGCCCACAGAGGGATTATAATTTATATACATTTGTAGCTGTTTATAAAGTAGTTTTCTACTGTAATGGTTATATGTTGCTAACATAGATTTAAAAATAATTTTGAAGTGAAAAAGGTAAAATCTAGATGCTTAGAAAAGAAATTCAAGAAGCAAAAATCCAAGAAGACGACAATACTACATTAATATGTACCTACAAAAAGAAACTGTGATCAAAAAATGTATTAACAGACCCCCAATGCACGAGTCTAAAGATGATTCTCAGCTAAGATCAAGTATTTTTGATCCAAATTTAGCATCCGAAGTGTACTAAGTGTAAAATGTACACTACATTTTTAAATTTTGTAAGAAAAAAAGAACAATTTTTAAGTTGATTACATGTTTAAATGCTAATTTGGATATATTAGCTTGAAGTACTAAACTATTTAAATTAATTTCACCTCTTTGGCTTTGTTACTGTGGCTACCAGAGAATTTAAAGATTCATTGATTTGAGAGAGAGAGAGCTCGCGCATGCAGCACACACAGTTGAAGGGCGGAGGGAGAAGGAAAGAGAACCTCAAGCAGATTCCATGCCCAGCATGGAGATCTCACAACCCTAAGATCACAGCCTGAGCTGAAACCAAGAGTGGGTCCCTTAACCTACTGTGCCACCTAGGTGCCCTGACCCCTTACCAGAGAACTTAAAATTACATGTGGCTTGCATTAGATAAATAAATATAATCTTAAAAAGAAAAGAAAAGAAAATGATACGGAGCAATGAAAGAACATGAATCTAGGTGGTATGTCTGACATGGGATGTCAGGAAAACCATAAATCAGGTACTTATCCACTGTCACTTGAGGTCTAATCACCAATTTTCCTAAGGAAGGGAAGACTAGCCTCTCTTCTGTGACCACTATGTATATCTATATCTATACCCACACACACAAATTGCAAACTTTACATTAATTTCAAGTTCCAATTAACTGTATCAGAATCCCTAGCTTATCAGGCTGAATGTTCTGATTATGAAAACTACCTGGTTCCCAATACCCAAACACCTCCAGCTCCCAGTATGTATTTCATTCTTATAGAAGAGACACATCTATAACAACATCTTTATTTTTTTCAAAGATTTTATTTACTTATTTGACACAGAGAGAGCCAGAGAGCACAAGTGGGGGTTGGGGAGGAATGGCAGAGAGAGAGGGAGAAGCAGGACCCCCGCTGAGCAGGGAGCCTAATGTGGGACTTGACCCCAGGACCCTGGGATCATGACCTGAGCCGAAGGCAGATGCTCAACTGACTGAACCAACCAGGTGCCCTATTTTTATTTTAAGCTTTTATTTATTCATTTGAGAGAGAGAGTGTGTGTACCTGAGCATGAGTGGGGGGAGGGGCAGAGGGAGAGGGAAAAGCAGGCTCCCCACTGAGCAGGGAGCCCTGAGACCATGACCTCAACCGAAGTCAGATGCTTAACCAACTGAGCCACCCAGATGCCCCTAAAACAACTCCTTTAAATAATCCTTGCCTGTTTTACTGCAATGTCCTTAACTCCTAATTTAGAAAGTTTCTCATTTTCTTACAGTGCTAAACCTCTACAACCATAGAGGACACCAAAGGAGAATATTGGCTGAGGAAGAATACCAGAAAGAAGTGCCGTCTATTTACTCACTCAACAACTGCTATATAGCCATTAAGGCTTTGCACCAAAAATCCTAAACTGAATACAAAATTTAAACACTTTATCCCTTGGGCGCCTGGGTGGCTCAGTGGGTTAATGCCTCTGCTTTCAGCTCAGGTCATGATCTCGGGGTCCTGGGATCGAGGCCCGCATAGGGCTCCCTGCTCAGCGGGGAGCCTGCTTCCCCCTCTCTCTCTCTGCCTGCCTCTCTGCCTCCTTGTGATCTCTCTCCCTCTGTGAAATAAATAAATAAAATCTTTAAAAAAAAAAATTCTTAAAAAAAAATAAAAAATAAAATAAAAAAAAAAAAAAAAAAAAAAAAAAAAAAAACAAAACAAAAAAAAAAAACTTTATCCCTTGAGCTGTTTTCTCTCCAAGCATCAAAAAGATACTTATAAACCTATGAGGAATAACCTTCTTGAACATACTTTAACATATGCAGATATGTGTTGAGACTTCTACAGTCTAAAGACAATACTGGTAAGGAAAAGAAATGTACTGCTGGGCAGAATTAGAAGTAATTGAAAAACGTAAATGAAAATAAGCTTAAAAAAGAAAAAGAAAAGAAAAAGGAGGGGGAGCTGAATATTGCCAAAACATTAAAATACACACATGATTTAATTACCCCATCATAAAATATAAACTTCAAGGACTAATTCCAGCATCCTGGAAAAGGACCACAGCCTGGGTACCAGGAAAGCATTTATTTCCCAAAGGTGTTTCAAACCCACTGAGTATTATCATCCTGCAGCAAGGGTCAACAACTCTCGGCAAGCTCTGGAGATGACTCTGAGTGGTACTCTAGTGGGAAGCCCATAAATATCCCCTGAATGAATAACTGAATGAATCAGAAAACTCCCGCATGGTGCAATTAATATTCAGAACCCACAGCCAGTTAATCCGAAACCAGAGCTAGAAGTAGAACCAAAAACAGTACCCGAGTCTAATCCCAAACCATTCCCCCAGGAGTCAGCTCTCCTTAAGTTTTTTTTGTTCTGTGTAGTTTATTCATTCCCTCTTACTTTTTTTTTTTTTTTTTAAGATTTTATTTATTTATTTGACACAGAGAGAGAGATTACAAGTAGGCAGAGAGGCAGGCAGAGAGACAGGGAGAGGAGGAAGCAGGCTCCCTGCTGAGCAGAGAGCCCGATGCGGGCCTCGATCCCAGGACGCTGAGATCATGACCTGAGCCGAAAGCAGAGGCCTTAACCCACTGAGCCATCCAGGCGCCCATCATTCCCTCTTACTTTTATGAAAGTTCCAAATCCCCTCTCCCACATTCTCCCTCCTTCTTAACCAACTTCCCAGATAAAAACAGAAGATGGCAGTTTCTAGTCTCACCATTTTTTAGACAAGGAATAACATCTCTAACAATCACCCGCAAGTGTTCAGATAGATGTCTGGCCTCCCAAAGGCTAGACAACTGTGCTCAGTGGTAGGGCAAAAAGGTAAGTGTAACACTATACCTACCTTTCAGGTAGCTTCCTGGGGAGGCAGACAAGCAAGCAATTACAGCATAAAAAAATGCTTGGAGAATAAGGCAGGAGTGCCACTAGAGGGACCCTTAATTTTACTGGGTGGGAGGGGAGGGTAACAAGAGTCTTCAAGGAACAACAAAAGAAATAAAAGTCAAAACCAAAAAATAAATTATAATTGAAAATGCCTGTGACTGTTCTAGTAGCTCCTCAAGTTAGCACTCTAAAGTGACTCTAATGAAAATCCTCTTACTATAAAAAAAAGCTGAAGTTCACAACACTGGCACTGAGTACCAGCAAGAGAGGGGGAAAAAAAAACCCCACACAATTCAGCAGGACATAATGCTAAACCTAATTACTCATTATGTCAAGAGGCTTTACCCATTTACTGTCTGTCCCTCCTAGCTGAAGGTGACTTGACTGACCCATTCTTGTGATTCCAGTTGGTTTTTTCTAGAAGCAGTGACAGACTTTCAGGAATCCATCCATACTTCTGATATTCCTTGCGGCCATTGGCAAAATCTGCTAGACTGCTGGTTGGCACTGCAGCCATGGAAGAAATAAACTGACCATGTACATGAAGCGGGTGGACCCACAGTGCTCTGTTACTACTGAGAAAGACAACTAAAACCACCATTAACAAACACTGTGGGAGGGTGAGAAGAGAGGTAGTAGGGATGGCACCCCGAAAGGTGCCTAACAAGAAAATTCATCTCTTGCTAGTTTCACAGAACACTGAGTTTTCACCTCCTGGTACTCAGCCCTTAGGACATTTCATCAGGCATGAAAGTTGGTCTTTTCTTTCTAATTCCCTGTGGCTACAGATCATTTCCAAGCTTCATGCCCACCTGGCTTAACTATCCTCTGCCAACAACATCCTGCCCTCTTTTTTTTTTTTTTTTTTTAAGGATCTTTTTTTTTTTTTTTTAATTTATTCATTTGACAGAGAGAGAGAGATTACAAGTAGGCAGAGAGGCAGGCAGAGAGAGAGGAGAGAGGAGGAAGCAGGCTCCCTGCCGAGCAGAGAGCCCGATGTGGGCCTCGATCCCAGGACCCTGGGATCATGACCTGAGCCGAAGGCAGCGGCTTTAACCCACTGAGCCACCCAGGCGCCCAACATCCTGCCCTCTTGTCCTTACCATCCCAGGAACATCCTCTTTTCTTGATCACTCACTTCCTTCCCATGGAATCCAGGTAATGTGCTCCCTTAGAAAACTGCCTTATCACATATCTCCATCATCAATCAGGACATGGCTAATGTATAAAAATTACCACACTTTTTTAAAAGTTCTGATTGTACTCCCCTTAAGGGTTCTTTATTCCATTTTATTTTTTGAAACAATTTTATTTATTTATTTATTTATTTATTTATTTGAGAGAGAGCTAGAGAGAGAGAGGGAATGTCCATGTGCAAGCAGGGACAAGCAGACTGCACTGAGCCACAGAGCCCACGAAGGGCTCAATTCCACAATCCTGAGATCATGACCTGAGCCAAAATCAAGAGCCAAACACTTAATCGACTGAGCCATCCAGGAGCCCCTCTTTCCTCATTTTAATGAATAACTTCAGCAACTGAAAAATCTATACCTTATCATTTAAAAAAAACCTGGAAAACATCATGACTCCTAGCACAACACTAAAATGAATATGGAATTAATCTTTTACAAACAGATTTTAATTATGAACAGCATTTTACTTTTAACTCTTGGGGTGGGGGGAAGAACCGCACAAGTACCCGTGTTGGAGGGGGCTAGAGAGGGAGAGAGACTCTTAGGCTTCACACCCAGTGTGGAGTCCAACAGGGGGCTAGATCTCATTACCCTGAGATCATGACCTGAGCTGAAATCAAGAGTCTGAGGCTTAACCAGGCGCCCCTTAACTTTTATGAATATTAAATATAGGAAATGTTTCTAGTTCATGCTCATGAAAATAGCCCCCCAGGAATATTTATACTGTAATTAAAAAACACATTATTTCTAGGATAACCCAACAATACCTTAACCTTCACTAAAAACAGCTTTTGGAACGTCCAGTTTAAAACAAAAACACCAAAAAACCCACAAACCTCAGCAAATGTACATGGTAAATGTTACGAAGCTGATGTTTTGAAAATTATGACTCATAAGTGCATGGATTTCTTCATTTTTAAGATATTGCAAGCCTAGTCTACGGATTTGTTTCACATCTGTTTATTAAGTTTTTATTGTAAAAAAGTTTTCAATCTTTAAACAAGATTGCTGCTACTACATCTTAAAATTCTAAGACTGAAAGTAATTTCTTCCAGATTAAATTCCAATTTAAAATAAGAAAATTATATTTTATGACATTTTAACTTAAACTTGAATATCAAAATATGGGGGAAATGAGCTCCAAAATCATCTTTTTATGAAATCATAAAATCGAAGACCCCAGAAATTAAAATATTTACTTTCTTATCTATCCTTTACTGAAAGTCAAGGTAAATGTAAGTCACGATTTATTGAACTGAAAACGTCTTAAGTAAGAATGTCATAATCTTTTAACAGATCATAGTTAAAATAAAATAAATGGTCTGACATGTTGGTAAAAATCTTTTCAGTGGGAGTCAATTTACTTCACTTACAGAAAGGCAAAAGTCACCACATTAAAATCACAAGCCAATTACCAATCCTGGCTTTGCAGTTCCCAAATCCTGAAAACAAAATTATTGCACTTCACTCTGGGATTGTCCGCATGTATGCTTTTAGTGTCAGATAACACTTTTAGAGAAGAGAAAATTTAAATCTTCTAACAAGAGTGGCACAATTTTACTTCTGTGCTTTACAGTTTTGAAAATAAACAGTATCAGATGCTTTTGAGAATAATATAATACGATCACCTACCTGTTCACTTACTATCATTTTTACATATGAAAATCTTCTAGGGGTGCCTGGGTGGCTCAGTGGGTTAAAGCCTCTGCCTTCGGATCAGGTCAGGATCTCAGGGTCCTGGGATGGAGGCCCACATCAGGCTCACTGCTCAGCAGGGAGCCTGCTTCCTCCTCTCTCTCTGCCTGCCTCTCTGCCTACTTGTGATCTCTCTCTCTCTGTCAAATAAATCAATAAAATTTTTGGGCACCTGGGTGGCTCAGTCGGTTAAGCCACTGCCTTCGGCTCAGGTCATGATCCCAGGGTCCTGGGATCGAGTCCCACATCCAGCTCACTGCTCGGCAGGGAGCCTGCTTCTCCCTCTCCTGGGCCTGCTGCTCTGCCTACTTCTGTTCTCTGTCAAATAAATAAATAAAATCTTAAAAAAAAAAAAAAGGAAATCTTCTAAATACTAGAGGAAATATAAATCCAATAAAGATAAAGGGCTGTATTTGAAATCTCAATGTTCTCCAAAATCAAAAGTAGCCCACCAGAAAGTTACTAAGGCACTCAAGAAAAACAGATTCCCTCTCTGAAGTGGGGAAATTTGGTTAAGAAAAAAGTTGGTAGTTATTTTGTCATTAATTCGTTTATCCATTCCTATGGCATGTCTCACATTCGTCTGTGGAGGTTGTGCCTCCAAACTTAAGGTGAGGAATTGGGTCTCATTCATTCGCCCCCACATTCCCCCCATTCCTAGCAAAGTGCCCTATACATAGTAGCAACTGAAAAAAGGTTGACTGAATTAAGGCAATACATGTGCTTCAACTGCAGGTAATCAATTAGGCTCAAACTCATGCAAGAACATTCATAATTTCATTTTAGTTAATAAGCGCTGAGTAATTTGATGTGTTTTTAATTTGCCAAGCTATTAAATGGATTTTAAGCTCTGAATAACATTCTTATTTTGAACCATATTCAAAAGAAAGTATGCAGTGAAACATTAAAAAAATATTCATACAAATAAAAAAGGCAATGATTGGTTTCACTGTGTATAACATGGAACTAGATGGTGTTGGTACAGTGAACACGAAGTGACCCAGCACTGATGTAAAAGGTTTGTTAACATGACAAGAACATTACAAAGAGAATTCGAAGCTAGAAAAATGGAATTCTGGCTAGAAAAGTCGTAGTGGGCAAGCAGGAGACTTAATTAACACAAGAGTACTGCCATCTCCACTTAGATAGGGTCTTGGGAAGTTGGGAAGCCTGTATCCCACCCTGAAGAACAATTACTTCTCTACCAATCTACACAGTGCTGCTGGAAACTGAGGTACAGACCATGGACCGAACCAGTTACTCCCCACTACCATCACCCAAAGGAAACGAGGGAATGAATACCAAGCAGAATAGGCTCTTTCTGGGCTCCCAACAATTCCAGTTACACCAACTCTGTAAAGTTCTAGTTGAGGAAAGAAGTAGGCAAATTATACCCCATAGGCCAAACTGGGCCAAATTCAGCCACCTCGTGTGTTTGTATGGCCTGCAAGCCAAGAATGGTTTCTACATTTTTAAATGGTAAAACAAAGACTCACATTTTATGACACAAGAAAATTACATGAAATTCAAATGTCAGCGTCCAAAAATAAGGTTTTTATTGGAACAATGTTGTGTTTATCCATTTACATGTGGTCTATAGCTGCTTTTTTACTACAAAGGCAGAGATGACAGAGACCTTACAGCACACCCAGCCTACAATATTTACTACCTCACTGAAAAACTAAGCTGAATCCTGGCTAGAGCATTTCTTTATTCTCCTGGTTGTATCTCCCTTCTCAGAGGTGGTCCACATCTTCACAGGGTAGAGACTCTAAGCTTGACAGATGTCCATCTTGGGGCTGTGTTGTCCAAAGTTACATCACTACATATAATATCCTGCAACTCTTTAGGGTGGGCACAAAGACAAAGTAACAAAGCACATGCATTCGGAAGGCCTTGAAAAGGCAGCATAATCCAAATACAACATTACCGGCAGCACATTTCAGATCTTTTACCAGACTACTACATCGGGTTCTGGATTACAAAGTGAAAGGAAACAAGAACCACAGAGAATTTGGAGGTTGAGTAAATTATTAAAAGACCACAAAAATCATACCACTAAAGAAATGCTAAAAGAAATGGGATTCGTTTGCTCAAAAAAGAGAAAGGTGGGAAAAGACTATAACAGTGAGGGTGTCAAACTCTACATTTGTTGATGGATCAAATTTGTACTGATGAAAATAATGGCAGCCTGAACTAATACTCCACAAAACATCTATCTAATTAATTAAATGTGATTCTTAATGAGACTGCCACTCCTGCCTTAGGCCTTAAAGTAGCCCCTTAAAAGATAATCACTTATCAAATATTGTACTGTAGGCCTTCAACTGACCGATAAGAATGTTCCTTTTTCAGAAACATCTGGCATTATGTAAGTTACCAGAAAGTGTGCTATTAATGTGCTGAGGTTCAGTAATATTCAAGTAACTAAAAGGTAAAGTAAGTTTCATAACCATATGCCTTTCCACAGGACCAAATAGGGCTTAAATGGGCTTAAATTACAGAATTCGTGATACATTCAAGAATGTTCACACTGTGGGATTTTAATTACTCTAAAAGATTACTGAGGGTAAAGGAATCTTCCCAGGACACCATTAAATTAGAATGGAACTATCTGGATGCTTTTCTGAAGCAGAAGAATGGGTCTCAAACCAATTCTTCCATTCCTGATTCTGTAGTTTTAACTCTCCCAGCACTCAGGAGTAAGAGAGCCTGAAGCCATAATCAGTTTCATTTTGTCTTGGAAGGTGGTCAATGTACATACAACTGCATAGGACATAAACTTTAAGATCCCAAATTAAAATTTGGTTTTAGCTTTAGTAACAGCTTCTTTTAATTCCAGAGATAGAGAATACATTCCCATTAAGTAGGAAAAATTGGGGAAATGGGCATAGTTTCCAAATATTTCTATGAGCCTAAGTACCTTATTATCTCAAAATGTCCAACACTTGCACACAGTAAGTGAAGACGGTACTTAGTTTTGAGCCTTTTAAAATACAGAATCCTCGAACACAAAATGTTCTTTGAGTTAATCTCAACATTGCAATAAATAATACAAATTCTGAAACTTACTCTAAATATAATTTTTATCAATCTGAGTTTTTCAACCTCGAAATTCTAAGGCCTGCATTTCCCTAAGAAAACCCTTGCAATGGTGTGAAGCACACACTAATCTGACTCACTAAACTTTCTCCACTCCTACATCACCTATACAGGATTTTAAAATCAAGAGTACACAACACTTGCAAGCCACTTTTACAATCTTGCATTAACCTTACCAGGATAAACTTTTCGCCAAGTCTCTTAACACTTTTTTTAATTTATTTAAAGACCTGTGGTAGTGAAACAAAGAAAACACAACCCCCTCCCCCTTTTCTAAACCATATGGCAGTAAATTGAAGTTAACTTATTTTCTCCCGGCTCAACGCCTATACATCGGTCCTAAACAGGTTTCTCTTTGTGCCCTGGGACTGGGCTAGAACTGTCTGCTTATTTGCAACCGTACCCCAATCATGTTTTTAGATCGGAAAGCAAGTCCAAGACGTCCCCTGACTGTTCCCAGACCTCATCACGGTCATTTACCAAAACCTGGTTCGATAGGTAGTGCACGCAGGGCGAGGGGCCCGCGGCCCGCCCGGAGCGAGTCCCGCTCTGACCGGGTGATCGAGCAGGGAGTTCACTCGCCGCAGCCGGGCAGGATCCGCCCCGGGAACTTGGTTACCCGAGCCCAGGGACGCGCCGAGGCCTAGCCGCGAGGCCGGGGCGGGCTCCGGGTGGTGGGGGCTTCCCGTTCCCCGGCCGCAGAGCCTTCCCGCCCGCCCCGCGGTTGCCCGCTGGCAGGGGCACTCGCCGTCGTCTCCCGGCGACCGGACGCGCCTGCCGGGTCCACGGACGGCTCCTCTGCCTCCCGCCGCCGCCTGCGGCCCCGTTCGGCGGCCGCACCGAGCCCTTCCGGGGCGGCGGGAGCGCTAGGCCGCGCCGGAGC
>LNAC01000180.1:2136774-2152152 GCA_002007465.1 Ailurus styani
AGGTCTCCCTGCTTAGCAGGGAGCCTGCTTCCTCCTCTCTCTGCCTGCCTCTATGCCTACTTGTAATCTCTCTCTCTCTCTCTCTCTCTCTCTCTCTGTCAAATAAGTAAAATCTTTTCAAAAGATTGCTTATACGGGCGCCTGGGTGGCTCAGTGGGGTTAAAGCCTCTGCTTTCGGCTCAGGTCATGATCTCAGTGTCCTGGGATCGAGGCCCGCAACGGGNTCTCCTTGTCTCTCTGCCTGCCTCTCTGCCTACTTGTAATCTCTCTCTCTCTGTGTCAAATAAATAAATAAAATCTTTAAAAAAAAATAAAAATAAAAAAATAAAAAGATTGCTTATAATCTTAGCACCCAGAGATAAATAAACATCGTTATATTTTGAGGCGTTTCCTTCCTAGAGGTATTGTTCAGAATCACAGACTGGATCCTATCTACTGCTTAAAGCCCCTGATTTTTTTTTTTTTTTTTTTTTTTATTTTCTTTTTTCTTGGGCGCCTGGGTGGCTCNGCGTACTGGGATCGAGGCCCGCATCGGGCTCTCTGCTCAGCAGGGAGCCTGCTTCCTCCTCTCCCTGTCTCTCTGCCTGCCTCTTTGCCTACTTGTGATCTCTCTCTCTGTGTCAAATAAATAAATAAAATCTTTAAAAAAAAGTCCTGTTTTTTTTTT
Organism: Ailurus styani; assembly: GCA_002007465.1. Lineage (NCBI taxonomy): Eukaryota > Metazoa > Chordata > Mammalia > Carnivora > Ailuridae > Ailurus > Ailurus styani. The sequence continues at coordinate 2,137,442 of LNAC01000180.1, forward strand.
TAAGGTTTTATTTATTTATTTCACAGAGAGAGAAGGAGAGAGCACAAGCAGGGGGAGCAGCAGAGGGAGAGGGAGAAGCAGGCTCTCCATTGAGCAGGGAGCCCAACAACGAGGGGCTCAATCCCAGGACCCTGAGATCACAACCTGAGCCGAAGGCAGACTCTTAACCAACTGAGCCAGCCAGTCACCCCAGTCCTGTTACTTTTCTTAATATTAATCCATATGAATTGTTACAACCATTGCAAAACAGGATTTCAAGAGCCATAGGCTCTTCCCCATTCGTTGATGCAGCAGTCCCACTTCAAGACATTTGGCCTACTTGAATCATGGCTGATATGTGCAAAGTAGATACAAGGATGTTTATCACAATGTTCTTTTTAATATTTAAAACTGAAGACAGTTTAAATAAATTATGCTTTATACAAGCCCAAAGCAGCTAGAAATATAATTGTGGTACATTTTCAGTGAAAAAAGCAGATTTTTTTAAAAAAGATTTATTTATTTTTATTTGACAGAGAGAGATCACAAGTAGGCTGAGAGGCAGGCAGAGAGAGAGAGAGAGGAGGAAGCAGGCTCCTTGCCGAGCAGGGAGCCCGACACTGGCCTTGATCCCAGGACCCTGAGACCACGACCTGAGCTGAAGGCAGAGGCTTTAATCCACTGAGCCATCCAGGTGCCCGAAAAAAAACAGATTTCAAAAATATATTCTGAGGGCACCTGGGTGGCTCAGTGGGTTAAAGCCGCTGCCTTCGGCTCAGGTCACGATCCCAGGGTCCTGGGATCGAGGCCCACATCGGGCTCTCTGCTCAGCGGAGAGCCTGCTTCCTCCTCTCTCCTCTCTCTCTGCCTACTTGTAATCTCTCTCTCTGTGTTAAATGAATAAAATAAAAAAAAATATATATATATATATTCTGATCCTTTTCTAAATGATGCCTTTTCTAAACAGCATTGTGCCATTGTTATTCTTTTAATATAGACTGGATAGATACCAGATTCTTCATATGGTTATGGGGGGCACAATGTGAATGATGTATGTTATTTGTTTAATACATATCAAGAGTTTTGTGTCCACCAAAGACACAAGGATGAGAAAGAAAACCATGTCCCCATCCTTGAGGTATTTACATTCTGGTGACAAAATTAATTGAATTGAATCACTGTTCTGATAAGTATTTTGAGAGTTTCTGATGCAGATGTGAAGGGCCTTTTCCCCCTTTGTTTTGAAATTTTCTATAATGAACTTGTCCTAGTTTCATAACTCTTTCGTTTCTTTTTTCTTCTTTTATGTTTAATAAAAAAGATTGGCACTGAGAGGCACCTGGGTGGCTCAGTCAGTTAAGCATTTGACTTCATCTCAGGTCATGATCTCAGTGTCCTGGGATTGAGTCCCGAGGTGGGCTCTGTGCTCAGTGGGAAGTCTGCTTCTCCCCCACTCTCTGCTTGTGCTCTCTCTCTCTCTCTCTCTCTCAAATAAATACATAAATAAAATCTAAAAAAAAATAAAGATTGGCATTGAAAGAAATGGGAGCTAGAAGTGGTAAGTGGAGTGCAGCCTAGAGTGAAGGGAACAGCTCTGATTCTGACTGGTTTTGAAATCAGAGAGATGCCAGCATGTTTAGAGACTGAAGGGAAGACGTGAGTGCTCCTGTGTGTGTCCATGTCAGTGTTCAGGTGGGGCAAGGGGAGGATGGAGAGAAGAGGAGCCAGAGGAGGCTTGCTTTCACACTTCATCCTCTGCTGACAGTTGTCAATGGATATAAAGTCAGTTCGGGTAGAGCAGGAAGCTGTGCAGTCATGCTTCATGACCTTCATTTTCCCAAAGTGGAAGGCCATTTTGGGCCTCTGTGCCTGTAAGTTTCTATTACTTCCTTTAAAAATCAGCTGTGGAGCTCTGCCCTTGTGACCCATTTCCTGACGGCTTCCTTCAAGCGTGCTGGGGCTGGGACCAGTAGACTCACCTTGCGGGGGTGGGGCTTGTTCCGGGTCCCTGAACAGTCTCAGACTGACTGAGTCAGAATTTCTAAGAGGTGGGGCCCAAGATCTACATTTGAAAGAACACCCATGGGGAATCCCAGTGGCGCCATTAAATTGGAGAATCACCCTCCTAAGTGCTCCCAATTCATTTTACAACTGTCCATTATTGAAATTAAACTATCCCCTTCCCCCACCGTGCTCCTCTTGGGAAGGAGTGTCTCTTCATTTCCATGCTTCTAGTACAGCCCTGCCCTGGATAGGCTATGAGAGCAGGCTTGGGTTTTGTGAAATCCATTTGTGAAATGAATAATGTGTTCAAATCTGGAGCTCGGGTGTCCTGACCCCCAGACCCACAACTGCCCCACTCCATCATGTGTTCTCTCCATAAGTCACTGAGTTCTCAGGAAAGTTTATTTCCTGCTTTGACTATGTCTAAAAATCCTATGCAAACTTAACCTCACGCACCCACATACATCCTGAGAAGAATGGGGCTTACAGAGGACTGGTCACCCTGAGAAAAGTTCAAGTGTAGCCGGGCCGCAGGGGAGCCAGGGCTCCAGAGGTCCCAAACCAGGTTTGGCCACTCACCGCTGACAAAATCCAAAGGCAGAGAAACCTCGGGGTGGTGAGACAGGAAAGGGATTTATTTCAGTGAGGCCAACCCCAGGAAGACTGCAGGCTTGCACAAAGACTGTCTCCAAAGTGCTGAAAATACTTCCAGGTCTTGCAGGTGGGCAAGGAAGGTCAAGTCATCTTTGTCCTGAGGTCAATTGCAGGCAGGGTCTTGCTGGCTCAGGACAGTGCTTATTGCTTGAAGGGGTAGTTTTGGTTCCCTTCAGGGGATGCTTTGTCCTCTTTTGCCTGAGTTAAGAGATATGCTGGAAAGAAGAACTTAATTGGAAAGTTTGAGGTCAAAATGGAGGTGGTCGAAGTCCTCTTTCAAATGTGATGCGCTCTGAAGTGAACTGAGTAGAATCAACACGAATTTATAGGCACAAGCCCCTATTCTGAGTGTGTCACCGAAGTCTCCCCCAAACCCATCAAGGAGTTAAAACGTACTGTGGAAAAGAACCCTGGAATGTAACAGTTAAGGTGGGTGCTTGGGAGGTAACGAGTCCTAACAGAAGGCTTGGGTGTGACTTGCCTGGAGAAATGATAGGGTATCTCCCACACTTCCCAAGGATCAAGATGCTCTGATTCTTTTGGCTAGTGCTATTCATTGAGAGAGAACTAGTCCAAAAGAATGGCAATTCATCCTAGGAGAAATCGTGGCATCTCCTAAGAACAGCGAATCCCCTTTCTTTAATCAGAGACTTTATTAAGCACTTCCCATCATGGGCCTGGGCCGGACCGGCTGCCAGGGACGTGACGGTGGACAAACAGACACGGTACCTGCCCTTAAAGGAGTCACAGCATTGTTCTCGCTTACCCACCCGATTCCCAGCCTATAATTTGGTATGCTTTGTGGATTTGCCCCGCAAGGCACAGGACTGTGGCAAGTGATCAGAGGCAATTATTTTGCCAGCGAGGCCTCCTGTGCTCACACTAATAGCATTCTAGTTCTGAATCGCCTGTGACCTGGGTGAGTGTGAAGCAGTCAGTTTCCCGGAGTGGGATCTCCTCTGGACAGATGGATATAGAGCTGGGTCTCCTGGTGGGCTGGGTACGACAGTCCTGACCCGGGAAGGCCAGCGCCTCCCCGTTACTGTGATGCCTCACGCCTCACGCCCCCATCAGGATTGCAGGCGTCCTTTCCTGCCCTGATGGCCCCCTGAGAGGTCCTTGAGGGGATTCTTAGAACCTTGACTTCCAAAGAGCTTGAATCAGAGAAACCTTAGGGCCCAGAGCTGACCTGGAAGGAAGAGGGAGCAGGGGCAGCTGATGGTAGCAGAGGAGAGAGGACATAATGGGAATAGACTTTGGATTGGCCACACTTGTGACTTTGAAGACAGCCCCCAGGTTCTTAGTTCCTCTGAGAGAAACCTCAAGAGCCAAAACCAAGATCCTTAGCCCCTAGGTAATGCCTACAAATGACATTTAACAGACCTGGCTCTGGAAAACATTCACTCAAGGGCTGATCCGCGTTTGGGCTCCTGAGGCTTACGGATTTCTGAGGGGCAACTCTGAAGAGAGAAATACAAAATTAGACGCAGGGTGTTAGAAGGCCCTGTTTCAGGAAGCAAGGGACCCAGAAGCTTCAACTTCAATAGTTCCACAGTAAATCCGTCTTGCGTTCATGCTAGAGGGGAAAAGGTTCGGGTGTCTGTGATCCCAGAGGATCAGAGGGTTCTCTCTGGATGTGTAAAGGACAGAAGGAGGCAGGGATGAGAGCAACTTTTCATGTTTTACTTCCTTGTTCTTATTAATCACTTTTTTTCCTTCATCCCCCATACCCAGTTGTAGGTCTAAATTCTAGACGGAGCTATTCAGGGATGGAAGTCGTTTGTCATTCATCTCTGAGTCCCCAGTACTTCACACACAGCAGAAGCACAGTGTTTGTTGAAGGAATGAATAGATAGTGAATGAATTAATTAATGAACGAATGAATGAGTAAGTGAATGAGTGAATGAATGGGTGAACTCTCCTCAGAATTGACAGTCCTGTATACCCCTCTCTTTCTTCCTTCTTGGCCACCTGCAGGAGGTGGCATGAACTCACGAAAGAGCATCAGCTCTAGAGTCAGACCTGAGTTTGAATCCCAGCTTTGCCACACACCTTGGGCAAGACCTTAGGCAAGTTACCCAACAACACCTCTCAGCCTCAGTTTCCTTATCGCAAAATGGGGCCAATAACACCTCCCCGCCAGGTTGCGAGACTCGGCAGTGTCTGTGAAGGGCCTGATACCCGGTAGGCCTCAATCAGTGGCAGCCGTTCTGTTATTTAGGTCAAGGGTAGGCAGACTGCAACCCATGAGCCAATGGGGCTCCACTGCCTCCTTTGTAAATAAAATTCTATCGGAACACACGTTTTTGTTCCACATTGTCTATGGCTGCTTCTGTGCTACAAGGACAGAATCGAGGAACTATGACAGAAATGATGTGGCAACCAAAGGCTGATATTTACCCTCTGGCCCTATACAGAAAAAGTTTGTCAACCTCTGGTTTAGGCCTTCATTACTTCCAACTTGTAGTATTGACTCCTAACTGGTCAATGGAAAAAGCTCTAGAAAGCTCTAGAAAGACTCTAGAAAACCTCTGGTCTTTCTCCCATTCTGCTCTTTCAATTCTGCAGCTGGAGGTTTTTCTAAAATACAAATCCCATTAGGATTTTACTTCCCCAAATCCGTTCATTGGCTCCTTATTTTCTGCAGCTCCCAAGTGGAGCCTTCAAGATTCGTCACGACCTGGCTCCATTCTTCTTCTGCATCCCCGTCTCTTCCTGCTCCCTCTCCCCTCCTTGTCCTGCACCCCAGCCACAGCAGACCAAAGATCAGGTCAGGGGCTTGTGCAGCTCGAGAGCTGTGCCCCCATCCCCTCTTCAGAGTGTCCTTTTCTCGGTTCTCACCTGGCTTCTCTGGGAAGCCTGGCCTGGCCTCCTTTCCTTATAGTCTCATAAGTGAACTATGCTGCAGTAACAAACAACCCCAAATGACTTAAAACTACGAATCAATTGAACAAAGAATAACATATACACGAATGCCCCCCTCCCACAGTGCTCAACAAGCAGGGATGATGCAGTGTTTTTCCTCCCAGGAATGGAAAAAAACCCCCCAGTCTAGCCTTTTTTTTTTTTTGTGATATGCACACAATGCCTGCCTTATTAACAGATACTTGTCATTTTGTCTGAAACTCGTCATTTGGGCACTTGTAGAGGTTGTGGTTGGTAAACAATTATAAAAGGAGAACTTCATTTAAGGAAGAAAGACCAGATGGAAAAATGAACTAAAGGGCCATGCTCAGAACTACTTTTGGCCACAGGGAGAGCTCAAGACATGCAGGCTCACAGTTGGCCCACTGCTGCTTTCCCTAAATCCACTTCTTGAGCCAGTCCCCAAGGTGGGGAGTACGGGAGTAGCCGCCGCCCAGGCTTGTGGGGTTGAGCGAGGAGGGAAGGCCGAGTGGTGCCTTCATCAGTACCCTCTTCCCTGCAGGGCGTAAAAACACAACTGACCTGCTCCAAATGGCACAGGGGAGTTTCTCCAGGACCATCTCCTCATTCTGAATGCACTCGCCCTATCCTGACATCCCTTGTTCTTGGCCTGCCCCCTGCTATTCCATTTCTGCTGAGCCCCTTCAGACTGGCCCCTTGGAGAGTCTCCCTCTGCACCTGCTGTGCGGCCCCTCCACCTACCTTCATTCCACGGAGCGCGTTGGGAGCAGACTCAGCTCTGCCAGCCCTTGGCTGATTCCTGAGCTCCTATGTTGCCATTTCCATGTCTTTGCTTTATATTCTGACCCCAGGAGTCTCTGGCTCGGGGACACCCACTGAGCCTACATGTTTCTCAAATCACTGCTTGCCCTGCCTATGATCTCCATCCTTGGCTTGGCTTTTTGTTTGCGGTCCTACTGTGATGTCTCACTCTCTTCCCTGCCCTCCCTGTGGACTGGATCTTTGACTCTGAGCACCATCCAGAGCCCTGATTCCTGCTCCTGTTCTCCCAGGCACCGCCCTATCAAAACCCATTGGAAAACCAGGCTTGGAAAGCCATACCAGCGTCATCACTGAACTTCAGGAAGGCCATTCTGTGCCTCACCCCACATACCTCTGGCCCCATCTAACTTGACGTGACGTGCAGCCCCAAGAACTCTCAATGTAGATCTGATTAAATGTATCGCGCTTTATTGGGATTAGGTGTTGTAGCACCAGCCCCTCTGTGGGGTGCTGAACACGGGGACCCACCGCCCACTCGCACTTCTTTTCCAATCCCGGTCTGTGCAGCCTGGTTCCTGATTTTGAGATTCGCCTGTTCCTCTGTTACTGGACACTGTCCCAGGCTATCCTCTATCAGGCTTCTGAGTTTTCTTTATTTTTCTTTTTTTAAGATTTTATTTATTTATTTGAGAGGGAGAGAACAGAGGGAGAAGCAAACTCCCCACTGAGCAGAGAGCCCAACTCGGAACTCAATCTCAGGACCCCGGGATCATGAGCCAGACACTTAACTGATTGAGCCACCTAGGCACTCCAGGGTTCTGAGTTTTTGTTTTGTTTTTTTTTTAAAGATTTTATTTATTTATTTGACACAGAGATAGAGATTACAAGTAGGCAGAGAGGCAGGCAGAGAGATAGGGAGAGGAGGAAGCAGGCTCCCTGCTGAGCAGAGAGCCCAATGCGGGCCTCGATCCCAGGACGCTGAGATCATGACCTGAGCCGAAAGCAGAGGCTTTAACTAAACCACTGAGCCACCCAGGCGCCCAGGCTTCTGAGTTTTCTTTTGATTCTTTTGAACCTGGAGCCCTGTGCTCTCTCACTGCGCCACTGGGGCCCACCATCCCAATGTTAGGACCAGCTCTTCAGAACTCTCACGGGGAAACCTCAGGGACCACTGGTCTACAAGCATAAAGAGTGGCTGCTCCCAGCCAGTGAAGTTTATTCACTTAGGTAAAGCACTCAGTTTAGTGTCTGGTCTAGAGTAAGCCTATCTAAGTGTTATTTATTGTTGTTGTTGTCGTTGCCATCCCCCTGTAATTAAAATAGACAAGTTCTATTCTCCAAAGAGGAAGGCATACATAACAGCCAAAAATAGTAAACCGTACTTTAAAGGTTAACGGAGGCCCCCCCCCCCGCCACCGCCATATTGCCTCACACCATGCTCCCTGTAATCGGCATGTAGGACTCACCTTGAACTTCCGTGAACTAGGACTGTTCATGAAATAGGTCAATAGGCCTATTTCTTTGGCTTTACTCTCAGTTTGTGACCCAATGATCCCTTTTATCCAATCTAGTGCCCCTATGAAGTCACATCTCTTTCGCCTCACTACAAGTGACCCTCCACCAGAACCAAGACTGAGGCTTGCTAACTGCCCTTCCCTGATAACCTGGCAAAGCGTGAAGAGGTGGTGATTTAGAGAATGTCCAGAACCTACTGACTCCTTTCACGATAAAATGAACGGTGGGCACTGGGCGTCTCTTAGGCCAGGAATTGGACTCCCATGTACAAGGGCTTTGAAATAGGAAAATACAGGAGTGGGCTTCAGGATGGAGAAGCTGCTCAGGGGTTGCTGACAAACTCTAGGAAGAGAGGACTTCTGCGACCACGGCCACGTGGCCACTGGGGAAAGTCAGCCCAAATGTCAGTTGGGAATAGACAAAAAGGAGGAGGAGCTTTACCGGAGGGAAGAACAAATCTGAAAGAGAAAAGAGGTGGCTTCCTCAGGGCCTAGTCCTGGGCCTGGTCCATAAGAATAATGTATGAAAAAAAGAATGAACAGATGAATGAATTCAAGGAGGGAAGGACAGAGAAGGAAAAGATGCTATCAAACCAATAAAATAAATTAACCAAGAGCAAGATTTGGCTTCCAGAGACCTGGGACCTTCCTTCCCTGCCTCCCACCTTCCTTCCTGCACTTCTCCCTTTCTCTCTCTTTCTTCCTACCCATCCTGAAGTGGTGCTGATTCTTGTTCCCACGAGGGTGGCAGTTTGGCAAAACAAGGCACTGTGTGCAGAAAGAAAACCAGAGGGCTTGGTCTGAAGGGTGGTATGAGGCCTGCAAGGCCTAGGGGAGAAGCACAGTCTGAAGCAGTCCCTTCAGTAGCAAGGCTGAGCAGAGCACTTGGTTTCAAAATGAACTAGCAGGATTAGCTGGAATGAGGGCTTAGGTGAGATGTGTCAAAATTAGCCATATGAAACAAATGTTCTCTTTTGCACAGGGAGAGCTTTGGAATGAAATGTTAAGGCAAATCACTGATCAATATGGCTCACTGGTATAACAGTGTGTAACTGTTAAAAGGATTTCATTCACATACCATATATTTCACCCTTCAGAAGGGTGTTTTTAGTATATTCAGAAGCAGTTTTTAGTATATTCACAGAGTTGTGCAACCATCCCCATTATCAGAGTCTAGAAAATATCATCATCCTGTATCTATTAGCAGGAACTCCTCATTCCCCCTCCCAACTCCTGTCTACCACTAATTTACTTTCAGGCTCTGCGTTTTCCTCTTCTGGACATTTTATAAGAAATGGAATCATAGGGACCCCTGGGTGGCTCAGTTAAGCGACTGACTTCGGCTCAGGTCATGATCCCAGAGTCCTGGGATCAAGTCCTGCATCGGGCTCCCTGCTCGGCAGAGAGCCTGCTTCTCCTTCTCCCTCTGCCTGCTGCTCTGCCTACTTGCGCTCTCTATCTCTCTGTCAAATAAATAAATAAAATCTTAAAAAAAAAAAAAAGAAATGGAATCATACAGAAATGGAACATACCTGGCTGGGTCAGTCATGTGAAGCATGATCTCGGGGTCGTGAGTTCAAGCCCCATGTAGGGTGTAGAGATTATTTTAAAATAATAATAATAATAATAATAAATAAACTTTAAAAATGGACTCATACAATATGTGTGTGGTTTTTATATCTGTTATTTCACAGAGCATGATGTTTTCAAGGCTTACCCAAGCTGTAACCCGCATCAGTTCTTCACTCCTTTTCATGGCCAACTACTATTCTGCTATATGGCTATTACCACATTTTTGTTTACCCCTCTGTCAGTAGGAGAGCGCTTGTGTTGTTTCCACGTTTTGGTTATTATGCATAATGCTACTATGAATATTCACATCAAGCTTCTGTGTGGACAGGCTTTTCTCTCTCCTGAGTACACACTTTTGGATAGTGGGGCTGGGTCATATGGTAGGTAACTCTATGTTTATGTTTTTAGGGAACTATTTAACTATCTCCACAGTGGTTGCACTGTTTTACCTTCCCACCATGAATGTCCACACGTCCTCGTCAACACTGGTTATTGCCCATTGTTTCATGATAGCCATCCCACTGGGTGCAAAGCTAGACCTCATTGCGGCTTCCGTCTGTACTTTTTTCCGAATGATGTTGAGCATTTTTCAGACATTTACTGGCCCCTTGTATATCTTCTTTTGAAAATTTTCCCAAACAATATATGACTTTAACACTATCTGCACATAACCACCGTTCCCTATGAACAGTCTGAGAGTGTGCACAGGTTCTGATCGTTGCTTATTTAATTAAGTTACCATCACGGGTTAGACCGGAGGGGGTAGGAATGCTATCCTATTCCTTGAAGGAACAGGAATGCTGTGTGGGTTGATGGTTTTCCTCAAAGTGGCTTTTCCCAGCTGTCAGGGGGTATATTGCTAAGGGGATTAAATTGAGTACTAAATATAAGCAGCACGATATCCAGTGTAAGCAGTACCAGTTACTTGAAGGTCTGCATCTGTTCTGATGGGCTGATGCCCTGGCCATGATGTTCATGTAATGTTTGGAATACTGTGCCTATGTCCTGAATATCCAGCCTGTGTGTCTGGCATACAGTTGGTAATTGTTCATTTCTTTCTTACGCTTTTTTGGGGGCTCCCTTATGTCTTGCCATCATTAAGAGTAGGCCCTTGACTGCTAGTATGTACATTTTATTGTCACCTCGCCCTGGATCCAAGAATGTGCTTTGTTGTTTTTTTTTTAAGATTTTATTTATTTATTTGAGAGAGAGAGAGAGAGAGAGAGAGAGAGAGAGCACAAGCAGGGGAGCAGCAGGCAGAGGGAGAAGCAGGCTCCCCAGTGAGCAAGGAGCCCGATGCAGGGCTCGATCCCAGGATCCTGGGATCATGACCTGAGCCGAAGGCAGATGCTTAATGGACTGAGCCACGCAGGTGCCCCCCAAGAAGGTGCTCAGATGCTCTTTGGTGGCTGTTCTGGTTCTTTATCACAAAGATAAGCGCTCTATTTACAGCCCTTTGCTTGTATGACTTGGGCAATCGGTCCTAATCCCAGAGTCTCCCCTTCAGACACTGTTCTGTTGACTTGAGGACCCATTTTATTTTATTAATTAATTTAGTAGGCTCCACTCCCAACCTGGAGCTTGAACTCATAACCCTGAAATCAAGAGTCACATGCTCTATGGACTGATCCAGTCAGGCACCCCTTGAAGACCCCATTTAAAGGTAATATTTCAGGGGAACCTGGGTGGCTCAGTGGGTTAAAGCCTCTGCCTTCAGCTCAGGTCATGATCTCAGGGTCCTGGGATTGAGGCCCACGTCGGGCTCTCTGCTCAGTGGGGAACCTGCTTCCTCCTCTCTGCCTGCCTCTCTGCCTACTTGTGATCTCTCTCTGTCAAATAAATAAATAAAATCTTTAAAGAAAAAATAAAGGTAATATTTCTCTGTGGACACATCGATTTCACACTTGGTCATGTTCTCACTCACTGATACCAATGGTAGTAATTGACTGTGTCATGCTGACAAAAAAGGGTATTATTGGTGGAATTGTTTGTAAACCTGAGCAAAGGAAAACAATTTAAATGCTATTAATAGAGGACTGGTTAAAGAAAGCCTGGTCCAGCCATATATTGCAGGGGTTGGCATGCTTTTTCTGTAAAGGGCCAGATAGTAATGTTTTAGGCTTTGTGGACTACAGAGGCTCTGATGAAACCATTCAGCTCAGCTGTCATAGTGCAAAAGCATCCATTGACAAGACATATAGAAATGGGCTTGGCTGTGTTCCAGTCGAGTTTTATTTAGGTGTTGGGCCATCTTTGGCCTGCGGGCCACAGTTTGCTGACCTCCGCTGTCATGAACTCCTTCTATGTGGCTATTAAAGGATCAAATAGAACTGTGTATATAGACAAAGATGTCCATCAGTTCTTTAAATATATATACGTATGTATATTTTTAGGAAGGAGAAGGGCAAAATTACACATACACTTGTACAGGCCCCAAAAGAGTCTTAAAAGACACCCCCCCAGCAGTTAACAGTAACACACAGGGGGAGTGGGACTGAGGAAGTGGGAGGCTGGGGCAGATGGGTGCTTTTCCTTACCTTATTGCTTGAATGGTGTGCCCTGAAAGAGCCTTGGTTTTGTAATTAAAATAAAATTTGATTGTGGTGCCTGGGTGGCTCTGCCTGTTAAGCCTCTGACTCTTGATTTCACCTCCGGTTGTCATCTTGGGATCCGAGAGACTGAGCCCCCGTCCGGCTCCGGGCTGGGTGGGTGTGGAGCCTGCTTGAGGTTCTCTCTCTCCCTCTCCCACTGCTCCCCGCTCCCCTGTTCGCTCTCTCAAATTAATTAATTAATTAATTAATTAATTCGATGGGGATTTTTCTTCATTCAAATGAGCTTTACCGGTCTTATTCATAATATGCATAAACTTGTATTCTACACAAATGTAACAACGTCACAGTCATAGCAGCCACACAGTCGCCATTCCGCAGTGCTTCTAGGCTACAGAATCTTGTGGGTGTAAATGGGAGTCTAGATGGATCCATGGACAAAGGGGAGGCAAGTTTGGTGGAGATGCCAGGTCAGAGCCTTGGCTGGGAAGCATGAGGCTGAATCTGGAAGCCAGGGTCTGAGGCAGAGCGGGGGACAGATGTAGCAGGCTCCAGCCAGGCCTTCCCTCGGTCAGCAGCCCCCTGCGTCGGGCTCCTTCCGGGTCTGAAGGGTCACGGAATGTGGAATGTTATGGCAGCTTCTGCTTTCTGGGTCATTGGATGCACTTTTGCCTGAGCCAGGAGCTAACCATCCGCTGCAGGCCAGCCCCGGGGCGGTGGGGGGAGGAGGTCCATACCCTCGCAGTGGAACAAGAAGCAGACTAGTTAGTTGGTGAAGTGCATAGCTCTGGAATATGTGTGCCCAGAGGGGAGTGCAAGTGGGAGGGGATTGTTGTGCAATAGGTCACATCTGAGTCACATCTGAGTCACTCTGAAGTATGAATAGGAGTTCGCCACATCAACCAAGGCAGGGCAGGAAATTCCAGGCAGACAGAAGAGCAGAGATGAAGGTTCAGTGATGGGAAATACTGTCAAAGTCACCCTAAGAAGTTTATGAAGAGAGGAGAAGCTGAGAGATGGCAGATCAGGAAGGAGAACCAGCAGAGGGCTGCAGGCTGAGAGATGGCAGATCAGGAAGGAGAACCAGCAGAGGGCTGCAGGCAAGGGAGACAGGAAGTCACATCTGAGCTTTAAAATTTTCTGGCGGTCACGGGGATGGGGGGGGGGGGTTTAATCATCTCTTGTCCAGGTGAGAAGTGACAAGAGCCTGGATTCAGCCCAGGAGTGGATTTAGACCAGGCTGCCCCTTACCTCTGGGCCACTCTCTAAGCCGTCCTTTCTGTTTGCTCTATCCCTTCCTCTCCTCTTGGCATGGCCAGTTCTCCTCAGTCTTTAAATTTTTAAAACTCAGACATCAACTCTTCCTCCCCCAAGAAAAGTTCACAGACACCCCCATTCCACTTCCTACCGCTCCCAACTGGGTCAAGGACCCCTACTCTGCGCTCTCTGAGGCTCTGCGTATTTCTGTCTCTGTGTGAATCCCATCGCTTTGTGATTGTATTTCAGTTTCTGAATTATCAGTAGATGGTGATTTTCTTAGGACAGAAGTCAGGTCTAGTTAATCTTTGGGTCTCCTCGGGGCACCTGGGTGGTTCAGTAGGTTAAATGTCTGCCTTCAGCTCAGGTCATGATCCCAGGGTCCTGGGATGGAGTACCCTGCTCAGTGGGGAGTCTGCTTCTCCCTTCTGCCTGCCGTTCCCCCTGCTTGTGCTCTCTCTTTCTCATTCACTCTCTCTCTTAAATAAGTTAATAAATAAAATCTTTTTTTTTTTTAAGATTTTATTTATTTATTTGACAGGGAGAGAGATCACAAGTAGGCAGAGAGGCAGGCAGAGAGAGAGAGAGAGAGGAGGAAGCAGGCTCCCTGCTGAGCAGAGAGCCTGACGTGGGGCTCGATCCCAGGACTCTGAGATCATGACCTGAGCTGAAGGCAGAGGCTTTAACCCACTGAGCCACCCAGGTGCCCCAATAATTAAAATCTTAAAAAAACCCAAAAAACCAAAAAAACCTTTGGGTCTCCAAAGGACTAACATAAAACCTGGTGCGGAGAAGGCTATTAGTAAATACCTGTGACCGAATGAATAAAGGACTGAATGAAAGGTGAAGAGTGGAGATGAGAGATATCAAGGAGGTTGAATCAGGATAACCTGTTGTTTTATTCGAGGCAAATTAATACTCAGAGACTGAGCTTGTCTTTGCCGGCCATTTATTTAACACTGTGGGAATTTCAAAAGCCAGTAGCATACAAACCAATGGTGGATTAATTGCACTATTGTTCCAGGCAAGAGGAGCTGAAAAGAATCAAGTCCAAATTGAGTTAAAGTGTACCTTTATAGGAATTGGTACCCAGGAGAGATGGCTTAGCCAACCAGAGCAGAAATAAGAGTCCCCTATTGCTAGAGCTCGTTGCTAGGGAATGATGGCGCAGGGGCTGACCGACAAGAGGTAGAAAGAGTCCCCTTTATTGTCCCAAGGTCTTTAGAGAGCTATTTAGATTAGCAAAGGGTTGCCTTGCCCAGATTGAACACTTGGATAGTTCTCACAAACTCTTGGTATTTATAGTCTAAACATCTCCTTGACATAGCTGCTTCTGTATGTTTTTACTGATAAGTCCCCAGCGGTGCCCCACAGCTGCTGACCTACTGAGTGCTTATCAATGACCATAGATGAGATGATGACATCCTGACACCGTTTACTTTATTCTTATATCAAAACAGCTTTACTTTTTTTTTAAAGATTTTATTTATTTATTTGACAGAGAGAGAGAGAGAGAGAGAGAGAGAGAGAGAGA
>LNAC01000180.1:2152506-2167928 GCA_002007465.1 Ailurus styani
CCGCCCCCCCCACTCCACCCCCGCCTTGGGGCTTGATCCCAGGACCCTGGGATCATGACCTGAGTTGAAGGCAGACAGTTAACTGACTGTGCCACCCAGGTGCCCCAAAACAGCTTTACTCTTAAAAACGACTTTTTATTTAAAGCAATACTAAGATAAGGATGGGTTTTTGGGAATACTAGAGGAATTCATCAGGCTTCGTTTTTAAGATCTTCAACTCATATCATGTATTATATGCTTGGATATGGGGAGCTTAAATAAAAGCTGATAATCATGTAATTAAATACCTGATCAACAGGTATGAATATAACTTACACCACCATATTTTTGTCATGGTAGTGAGATGTCCTATAAACTATTTATACCTTTTTGTTCTTCATAATTATCCAGTACATAAGCATCACTTGTTCATTTTTGAAAGAGTATTTCAATAAGCATTTTCTAGTTCATATGAAAATAACATAGTACACAATGATCTGTGTCTGTACAAAAGTTAAGTTAGACTGTACAGTTAATTTTCAGTTATATTTATGGTACTGTTACATGGGTAATACCTTTTTGCTTTTAAGGCCAGTATATATACTATGCCTGCCTAAGTTCTGAACTGGGGCTATATTTCATTAGTTGTAGAATTATTGATATTAATTGGTTTTGGTAGTTAATGTTTTATTGTTTGGGTCTGCACAATTTGGTTTTTGCACAGAAGTCATTTCCAAAAATCTGAACAATTGCCAAATATTAGAAGAAAGGTGTTCTTCAAGTAAAGAACACAGTTTTTAGTCAAAGCGGCCATTACCTCCTCTCTTTCTGTAATAATACAGATATCTAAATAAGTCCTGGTTGTGTCATATGCCAAGAAAGTTCTTTTCATTGTTGCCTACTATAACAATTACTTTTAATGCATTGTATTTTGAGATTTTATTTATTTAACAGAGAGAGAGCACAAGCAGGGGGAGCTGCAGAGGGAGAAGCAAGCTCCCCACTGAGCAGGGA
This sequence comes from Ailurus styani, assembly GCA_002007465.1. NCBI lineage: Eukaryota > Metazoa > Chordata > Mammalia > Carnivora > Ailuridae > Ailurus > Ailurus styani. The sequence goes on from LNAC01000180.1 coordinate 2,153,500, forward strand.
GTCCAATGCGGGGCTCCATCCCAGGACCCTGGGATCATGACCTGAGCCAAAGGCAGATGCTTAATGACTGAGCCACCCAGGTGCCCCAACACACTGTATTTTTTTTTAAAGATTTTATTTATTTATTTGACACAGAGAGAGATCAGATCACAAGTAGGCAGAGAGGCAGGCAGAGAGAGAGAGAGGAGGAAGCAGGCTCCCTGCTGAGCAGAGAGCCCGATGCGGGCCTCGATCCCAGGACCTTGAGATCATGACCTGAGCCGAAGGCAGAGGCTTTAACCCACTGAGCCACCCAGGTGCCCAACACACTGTATTTTGAAGGAATGGTTCAGCTGAAATTTTCACTTACTATGCGACTGAAACGCAATTACAGTTTATAATTTACAGAGGTCTAGAAATAATTTTGCAACTTATATCATGGGTTGAATGAATATTTTTGTAAAAGCAAAAGCAACAAATTTGGGTGCCTGGGTGGCTCAGTGGGTTAAGCCGCTGCCCCTGGGTGTCTCAGTTAAGCGACTGACTTCGGCTCAGGTCATGATCCCAGGGTCCTGGGATCGAGTCCCACATCGGGCTCCCTGCTCGGCAGAGAGCCTGCTTCTCCCTCTCCCTCTGCCTGCCGCTCTGCCTACTTGCGCTCTCTGTCTCTCTGTCAAATAAATAAATAAAATCTTTAAAATGAAACAAACAAAAAAAGGGCGCCTGGGTGGCTCAGCGGGTTAAAGCCTCTGCCTTCGGCTCAGGTCATGATCTCAGGGTCCTGGGATCGAGGCCCACATCGGGCTCTCTGCTCGGTGGAGAGCCTGCTTTCTCCTCTCTCTCTGCTTGCCTCTCTGCCTACTTGTGATCTCTCTCTCTGTCAAATAAATAAATAAATAAAATTAAAAAAAAAAAACATTAGAAACTCTCTGAGCCCCATCCTGAAGCTTTCTGGGAACCCCCAACCACCAGTCAGCTCATTAGCATACAAAAGATATTCATCACTTTATAGATCCCAAGGGTTTTAGCTGCTATGTACCAGGAACCCTGGACAAAAGTCGCATATGTTTTTATCACAGGAAGTGATACTAGCTTTAAGCAAGGCAGGAGATAGGGGAAGAAGAGCAGATACGAGAAGGAAGATTATTCAGTGACCTCTTGTGTAGTTACACAAAACAATAACCGTCATTTATTATTACCTTTTGTGGATATTGGGGGTCAACTGACCACTCCCAGTCCCACTCCTGGGCCAAGCTGACAGGCTCCAGATCTTGGGCATGGCTTCTGTCTGACCTGCTCAGTGTCCCACACATCTGTTGTATCTCAGAATAGTGCAGAATGCCCCTTGCTGGCTTTCCTTAGCCAGCTGCGTGCCACCCACGTATTCGAGGAACTCTTTCTCTTAATCTTTGCAAGGGGCCTACTATAGACACCCCGACCCCAGACGCTCAGGGCCTGGGCAGCCTTATGAAATGACCTTTCTCTTGGGATCCATTCCCTATACTTAGAGGGGCCACATGGTAGGGCTCTTCCTTGCCTTGCACTGGAAGCCCGGAGTGCACAGGTTTCAGCAAACAACAGAATTTATTGATTCACATAACTGAACATTCCAGGGGCTGGATCTTCCTTTAGTCATGACTGGATACAAATGTCAGGACTGTGATTTCAGTCTCTGATGATTTAGTCTCACTTCCTGGCTCTAGGCTCTATTCTCAGCGAGTTCTCCCTTCGTGTAACAAAAAAGTGGCTACAGCAGCTCAAGTCCATTCTTTCCCAGCCCTGTCAAGCCAGAAGGAGCAAGCCTTTGATCTAGAGGGGCAGGCAACAGCCCTGAGAGTCACTCTGATGTGTGAGCAAACCATACTGGCTGTTTGCTGGCTCCTGAACCCATCTTTGAAGTCTGGGGCCAGCAGGGGCTTCTGCTGGATAAGGAGAATGGGTTCTTGGGGGGTTAGAGGAAGCAGCAAATGTGCACTCTGTGTGGAGGGTTCAACACTCTGAAATCCCACCAGGGTGGAGCTTGGCCAGCTAGCACCGTGCCTGGCACTCCGCCGCTCTCAGGAAATGCTTCCACATTGCATGAAAATATGGTACCATGGGGCGCCCGGGTGGCTCAGTGGGTTAAGCCTCTGCCTTCAGCTCAGGTCATGATCTCAGGGTCCTGGGATCAAGCCCCGCATTGGCCCTCTGCTCAGTGGGGAACCTGCCTCCTCCTCTCTCTTTGCCTGCCTCTCGGCCTACTTGTGATCTCTCTCTCTCTGTCATATAAATAAATAAAATCTTAAAAAGAAAAAGAAACATAAGGAAAGTTGAAAGAAAGAAAGAAAGAAAGAAAGAAAGAAAGAAAGAAAGAAAGAAAGAAAGAGAAAATATGGTACTGCAAAGACATCACCTGGGACTTGGCCTTACGGTCAATGTGCGCCCAAAGGGTGGAGATGCCTGCTGGCTGAGTCGAGATACTCTAGAGGCCTGAGAGGCTTTTTGTTTCTGAGATTTAATTGCTAATTTCCCAGGGGAAATACAGGCAAAAAGGCAACCTGCTCCACCCCACCTAGCCACCACAGAAATGTTGCAAGAATCAAGTCCTTTAAGGTTATTAGAGCTACAGTCCTTATTCTATGGTATTTAATTCTTTTTCCTAGAAGGTACCTGCTAGCCCAATTTATTAATTTGTTCATTCGTCTGATAAGCATTTATCAATCACCTACTCTGGGCCAGGAACCGGAGGTACAACGGTGATTAAGGCCCAATCTTAGCTCTTAAGGCGTTCATGGGCCAGAGTAGGGGTGACAGACTGAACAAATCCCGTCCTGAATTTGATTATTACGAAAGATAAAGGTATAGTGGAAGAGCTTTGGAAGGAAGGAGCAGCCTTTTTCCCCTGGGGCCCCTTCCCCTGGGCAGTTCCTCAGAACAGTGGGGTTGAAATCGCCTCACTTCCTGCCTGGTGCTCTGCCCTGTATTGCAAATGGGAAGGTAAAGTTGGCAGGAATTGTACAGAGTGGAATCTGGCAACCACTAGCAAAATATTTCCAGCATTTTCTCTTTTGGGAGTGTACCTTTCTGTGCACGTGTAAGGAATTACATATGTACGAGGTTTTTCACTGCAGCGCTGTTGGTAATAACGAAGACTAGAAATAATCTTGAGGCTCATAATCTTGAGGCTCGACAGTGATAAAAAAGATGATACAACCACACAAAGAAATACTATGCAACTAGAAAATCAGCTCAGTAGGTGCTGATCTGGAACAGTCTCCAAGACAAACTGAGAAGTGAGGGGCACCTGGGTGGCTCAGTCCTTAAGCGTCTGCCTTCGGCTCGGGTCATGGTCTTGGGGTCCTGGGATCAAGCCCCACATCGGGCCCCCTGCTCAGCAGGGAGCCTGCTTTTCCTTCTCCCACTCCCCCTGCGTGTTCCCTTTCTTGCTCTCTCTCTCTCTCTATCAAATATATAAATAAAATCTAAAAAAAAAAAAAGGACATACTGACATACTGAGAAGTGAAAAAGCATGCGTCTGAGCTATACATGGACTTTTGCACACAAAAAGAAGAAAATGATATATTTTGCTTGTACATATATAAACTAGCTCTGGAAGGAAACAACAAAAGACACATAGTTCCTTTGGGGAGAGGACCTGGGTGTCTGAGGGATGAGGAGAGGAAGACCTCATTGTGTCATTTTTACCACCTTTTACTTTTTACTGTATTATCTGTTTGAAAGAAAGCACCCCTCGGGGGCGCCTGGGTGGCTCAGTGTGTTAAGCATCAGCCTTGGGTTCAGGTCATGATCCCAGGGTCCTGGGATGGAGCCCGGAGTTGGGCTCCCTGCTCAGTGGGGAGCCTGCTTCTCCTTCTCCCTCCCCTGCTGCTGCCCCTGCCTGTGCGCTCCGCGTGCTCTCTCTCTGTCAAATAAATAAAATCCTTTAAAAAAAAAAAAAGGAAGAAAGCACCCATCTCTCTTTGTCCAGCTGAGGGCAGGAAGCGGGCTGCAGGGTGGGCCTGGCTGATTCCATCTCAGTGATCTCTTTCTCCTCCCCCAGAAAGGCCATCTTTGGGCATCTTTCTTTGCCTTGACTTGGCATGAACTCTGAGTGCTAAGGAGAGCTGCTCCACCTAATATTAGCTTTCATTTCCTTTCCATGCCGTACGGAAGACGTTGTGCTTTCACAAACCCCAGGGTTTGGAGTGTGGAAGGTCCTGAGCTCCGACTGGCCAGTGCCCTGGTGGGCTCTGGCTGCAGGCAGCTTGGCGAATGCTCCAGCACTTCATGCTCTAGTGCTTGCTGGCCTTGGCAAAGTTGGTTCCTTGCACGAGGCTGTTCCAGCCGTCAGCTCTTCCTGCTCTGCTGGGGAAAGTCCCCTCTGAAGCCACGTGCTGAAAACCGAAACCAAAGTGTAACGGCCAACGGTCACCACCAAGTGCCTCCCAAATGCTCCCTGATGTCCTCCTCCGTCGGACGGTCAGAGCCCAGGTGGCTGGAGGCCCCGGGTCCTACACCCTCGGACTTTCTCCATCTCGATTTGTTTATTCTCCAGGGAGGGGTTTTGCCCTCAGCTTCTCCCTCCCCACCGTGCCTTTTCTTTTATGATTCACATTTCAAATGTAGTCAAGAACTGCAGAACATTTTTTAAAGGCGAAAAGACCCTCTTTCTTTCTCTTGCAAACCAAAGAGGACATTGAGGAGCAGACTCCCCCATTTCCCTTAGAAATCTTCAGTGGGGGACAGGGGTTTGCTTAGGGGTCAGGCAGGTAAAGCCAGTTAGACTGGCCAACCAGGAGAGAGGCAGTCGTGGGGACAGGGTACTGGAAGAGCGGCAGGCCCTGGGCCCTTCATACAGAAGACGGCCGCCGCTCTGCTCCAGCTCACATTAGTACTCGGGATTTTGTGTTTTGGGGTTTTTTTTTGTTTTTTGTTTTTGGTCGTTTTTGTTGTTTTTTGAGGTGGGGAGGCACAGGAGATTTTGATGTGACATTCCATGCGTCTTTAAAACATGTTGAGTGTCCCGATCCGGGATAGGCCTCCTGTGCACAGACTCTTCTCCAGGAAAAATGCTGTCTCTGCCGGTTTTCTCCTCTGCCCCTTGGTTGGGAGCCTTCAGGGTGTTGGGACTGCCTTAGATTGGCTTCATGATACGTGATCTCTGTCTTAGCCCGTTCGGGCTGCTCTAACAAAATACCATAGACTGGGTAGCTTATAAACAACAGAAATTTATCTCCCACCATCCTGGATGCTGGGAAGTCCAAATTCACAGAGCAGACAGATTCATGGCCTGATGAAGGCCTGCTTCTCTGTCCTACACAGCTGTGCGCTCTCTGTGTCTTCACAGGGAGAAAGACACTTAGGGGGGCTCCATGGTGTCTCTCATAAGGCACTCACCCCATTTGTGAACCCCAAAGGCCCCACCTCCTAATGCCATCACTTTGGGGGTGGTAGGATTCCAACCTATAAATTCTGGGGGACAGAAACATTCAGAACATAGTGATCTTGTACCAGAGAACTCCCTCCTGCTCCATGGAACCAAAGGCTGTTTGATCAATATGCCCTTTCAGGAAGAGGTCAGTCCTAGATTAGAATGGTTTTAGTATTTGTTTTGGTTGTTTTTACTATACTTTTTTAAAGATCTGGTTTATTTATTTGTCAGAGAGAGAGAGAGAGACAGGGAACAACAGGCAGAGGGAGAAGCGGACTCCGTGCAGAACAGGGAGCCCAACGTGGGACTCGATCCCACCACCCTGGGATCATGACCTGAACTGAAGGCAGACAACCGACTGAAACACCCAGGCATCCCTGGTTGTTTTTACTATTTAATTTGTGCTTCTAGCATCTAGCATTTCAAAATCATTTTAATTGCTTATGCCTTTTATTTATTTATTTTGCTTATGCCTTTTAGATCACTTAAGAGATTTTTCTTTCCTAGTTACTGTTTTTGGTTAACAGCTGCATTGAGACAGAATTCACATACTGTACAACTCACTCATTTAGCTTGTACAATTCATGCTTTTAGTATATTCAGAGCTGTGCAACCATCACCACAATCAATTTTAGAACATTTTTTTGTTGTCGTTTCCTTTTTTCTTTTTTTAGTCATCTCTATGCCCAAAGTGGAGCTCAAACTCACAACCCTGAGATCAAGTGTCACATGCTCTACTGATGGAACCAGCCAGGCACTCCCAATTTAATTTAATTTATTAATTTTTAAAGATTTCATTTTTAACTAATCTCTACACACAGCATGGGGCTCAGACTCACAACCTCAAGACAAGCATCGGATGCCCTACTGACTGAGAGCCAGGTGTCCCATCCCCAATTTTAGAATATTTTCGTCACTCCAAAAGGAAATCCACCTAGCAGCTACTCCAAATGCACTCCCCAGGAGAAATGTTCTCGAGCCTCAGGCAGCCACTAATCTACTTTGTCTCCATGGATTTGTGCGTGATGGTCATTTCGTATGAACGGAATCATGCAATATGTGGACCTTGTGTCTGTTTTTTCATTTAGCATCTTTTCAGGGCTGATTTGTGGTATAGCAAGTATCAGTACAGTATACCATTCAGTGCTATAAATTTCCCTTTGTTTTTTAAAATAAATTTCCCTTTAAGTACTGCTCTAAGTGCAGCTCATAAATTTCGATAAATTGCATTGTCATTTAGTTTAAAATATTTTATAATTTTAAGACATACTTTGAGACTTCTTTAACCCATATGTTATTTGTGAGGTGCTTCATATATTCTTTTTAAAAAAGATTTTAGTTATTTAATTTTTGAGAGGGAGAGACAGAGAGACTGTGAATAGGAGCAGGGGGAGGGGTAGAGGGAGACGCAGACTCCCCTCCGAGCAGGAAGCAGGAAGCGGGGCTGCATCCCAGGACCCTGAGTGGAAGGCAGACACTTAACCAACTGAGCCACCCAGGTGTCCCTGTTTAATATATTCTTATATTAATATAATCATATAATGCTTATAATGCTTATGATCATAAAATACTTATAATCTATACTACTGTATCCAAATATTTGGGGATTTACAGTTACTTTTCTGCTACTGATTTCTAGTTTAATTTCCTTCGTTCTGAAAGCAGACTTGGTATGGTTTCTATTCTTCCAAATCAGTTAAAGTGCGTTTTAGGGCCCAGAGATGGTCTATCTTGGTGAATGCTACTTGTGAATTCGAGAAGAATGTATAGTCTGCTGTGGTTGGATGAAGTATATAAATGTCTATAAATGCCAATTAGATCCAACTGATTGATGGTGCTGCTGGGTTCAGATATATGCTTACGATTTCCTGCCTGATGGATCTGTCCATCACTGAGAGAGAGGGCCGAGCTCGACACCAGTGCGGTTTTCTCAGCACAGCTCCATCAGTTTTTGTCTCCTGTATTTTAACGCTCTGTTGTTAAGTGCATACAGCCTAAGTATTGTTATATCCTCTCGGAGCACTGACCTCTTTATCTCTGATCTTTTCCGGCTCTGAAGTCTGCTTTGTCTAAAATTAACATAGTGATTCCAGCTTTCTTTTGAGTAGTTTTTGTGTGGTTTGTCTTTCTCCATCCTTTCACTTTTTTTTTTTTTGAAGATCTAATCAGCTTTATTAAATAATTCATGAGTTGGGCAGCATCCCATCTAGCAAGTAGAAGGGAGTTCCTCCAGCCTTTTACTTTTCATCAGTGTCTTCCTATTTAAAGTGGACTTCTTGTACACAACATATAACTGAGTCTCTTTAAATTCACTGTGACTATTTCTGTTTTTTAGTTGGTGTTTTTAGGCCATTCACATTTACATTGATTATTGATTTAGTTAGATTAGTAACAACCATGTTTGTAACATTTTCTTTTTTTTTTTTTAAAGATTTTATTTATTCATTTGACACAGAGAGAGAGATCACAAGTAGGCAGAGAGGCAGGCAGAGAGAGAGGAGAGAGGAGGAAGCAGGCTCCCTGCTGAGCAGAGAGCCGGATGTAGGCCTCGATCCCAGGACCCTGGGATCATGACCTGAGCCGAAGGCAGCGGCTTTAACCCACTGAGCCACCCAGGCGCCCTGTTTGTAACATTTTCATTCATGACACTTGTTCTTTATTTCTTTCTTTTATTGTGGTAAAACATGCCTAACAGAAAATTTACCATTTTAACCATTTTTTAAAAGATTTTATTTAGTTAGTTATTTTAGAGTTGGGGGTGGGGAGGAACAGAGGGAGGGAGACAAGCAGACTCTGAGTGCAGAGCCTGATGCCAGGTTAGATCCCACAACTCTGAGATCATGACCTGAGCTGCAATTAAGAGTAAGGTGCTTAACTGACTGAGCCATCCAGGCAACCCCCCCATTATAATCATTTTTATGGTGCAGTTCAGTGGCATTAAGTAAGCTCTCAGTGTCATATAACCATCACCACTCTCTATTTCCAGAACTTGCCACAATTCCAAACAGAAAATCTGTACCCATTAAGCAATAACTCCCCATCCCCCCTCACCCTTGCCCCAGGGAGGTTCTATTCTACTTTTTGTCTCTATGCATTTGCCTAATCTAGGTATCTTATAGAAACAGGATCTTGGGGGGCTCCTGGGGGGCTCAGTCAGTTAAGTGTCTGCCTTCGGCTCAGGTCATGGTCTCAGGGTCCTGGGATTGAGTCCCACATGGGTTCCCTGCTCAGTGGAGAGTCTGCTTCGCCTTCTCCCCATGCCCCTTTCCCCTGCTCATGCTCTTTCTCTCAGATAAATAAAAAATCTTTTTTAAAAAAAGAAATGGAGGGGCACCTGGGTGGCTCAGTGGGTTAGAGCCTTTACCTTCGGCTCAGGTCATGATCTCAGGGTCCTGGGATCGAGCCCCACATCGGGCTCCCTGCTTGGCAGGGAGCCTGCTTCCTCCTCTCTCTCTGCCTGCCTCTCTGCCTACTTGTGATCTCTCTCTCTCTGTCAAATAAATAAATTAAAAACCTAAATAAATAAATAAATAAATAAATGGAATCATGATATTCATCCTTTTGTGTCTGGTTCACTTAGCATAATATTTTTAAGCATCAGCCATATTGTCACACGCATCAGAATTTAATTCCTTTCTAAGGCTGAATAATAATCCATTATAATGATATACACATTTTGTTTCTCCAGTCATCTGTGGTTGGACCTTTACTGTGTGGCAGAGGTTGTTTCCAGCTTTGGCGATTGTGCAGAAACAATACTGCTAAGAACATCCATGCACCGATAGTCCCATCTTTTCTTTCTTTCTTATCTTCCCTCCTTTTTTTGCCTTTTTTGATTTTGAGTATTTAAAAAGCTTTTTTTCTCCTTTTAGCATATCAGTTATATTTCTTGAAAAAACTCTTTTGAGTGGTTACCCTAGAGTTTGCTAGAATGCATCGAAGCCTACTTTTAAATCACTCTCTAGCAGTTCAGAAGTATCACAAATAGTGCCAAATACATGGCAGCGATTATAACTGAACAATTACCTTAGATCGATTAAGAATAAGAAAAAAAACCCTCTATTTTACCTTCATTTATTTCTTCTCTAACACTCTTCTTTATGTAGATCTGATTTTCCGATCCATATCATTTTCCTTCTCGCTGAAGAACTTCTTTTAACATTTCTTGTTAAGATGAAGGGCAGGCCTGTAAATGACAAATTTTCTCAGAAGGGACAAAACCATCGGCCAGGGAGACCATGGCAAGGATCAGCAAATGCAAACATTCCATTCCGAATACTACAATTAAGAAGATATCTGAGGGGTGCCTGGGTGGCTCGGTGGGTTGAGCCTCTGCCATGATCTCAGGGTCCTGGGCTCGAGTGCCACATCAGGCTCTCTGCTCAGCAGGGAGCCTGCTTCCCCCTCTCTGCCTGCCTCTTTGTCTACTTGTGATCTCTTTCTCTCTGCCAAATAAATAAATAAAATCTTAAAGAAAAAAAAGAAAATATCTGCGTGCTGTGGCATCTTCTCGTCTTGCAAGCAGTGTGGGGGAGAGGTCGCGGGCCCCGTCCTTTCCTCAAAAGGCCTTCAGACCTGCCTGCTGTCTGTCTCCTAGGGGTGCTCAGCAGGAAGGGCAATACAAAGGTCCCACGTGCCCGTGTCTGGGGCACATACAAGACATTACCTACTCAAACCAGGCTGTGTTGAGAGGGGCCCAATACAAGTATGTGAGTGTGGGTGGAAAGCGAGCTTTGGGAAGGAGGAGAACAGGCCCACCGGAGACCCAGCTGAAGCCCTGCAGGCTTCACTGACACCCTCTTTTGGGGCACAGAGAGTGGCTGGTAGGGCAGCACCCTGGAGCATAAGTAGCCTCTGCAGAGCCCACACTTAATTCTGAAGTGGAGCCAAGGCAGGCGGAAGCTTTGTGAAGACTGCGAACAATGACGGTCAGGAACTCAGAGATGATCCTCCACGTCACACCCTGCCACCCTTGGGGGTTTGTAAGACTCAGGCTTAAGGCCAAATCTCGGCATTCCTGGGCGTTCTCTGTCCCCCAGTGGTCGAAGCAAAAGGGGACGCCAAGGAGAACTTGGGGTCTCATTCCTCTGAGTGCCTCTGGGGCATCTGACCCACAGGACTCACTCTGATAACAAACAAGGGGATGAGAAGCTACTCAGCACTCCTCAAGGAACACACACACACACCTATGTGGGAGACAGTACCAGAGCCAAGGCGTGACCCCTCACAGCCATGAGCGTAGGACTGGTTTGGCCAGGTTTGGGAGAGCCGGGAGGAAGGCATTAGCTACGCTGGGACATGGAAGGGATCCCCTTTGAGCCTGGTCTCCAAGGAAGAGCAGGTTCCTGCCAGGAGGGAGGGAAGGGCATTCGGACAGAGAAATAACATTAAAGGGGTATGTGTGACTGGGGAACAGAGGGGACGTCAGTTGTGGCAGAAGAGGAAATGTTTTGTATTGTTTTTAAAGATTTTATTTATTTATTTGAGAAAGAAAGAGCATGTGGGGGGGCGGGCGGGGCGGATGACAGAGGGAGAGGGAGAAGAAGCAGGCTCCCCACTGAGTAGAGGGCCCTCTCAGGACCCTGGGATCATGACCTAAGTCGAAGACAGTTGCTTAATTGACTGAGCCACCCAGGCGCCCCAAGCGGGAATGTGGGAATGTTTTGTATTTGTTGTTTCTGGTCTGATGTGGTAGGCACTCCACTACTCTCTGGCCTTTTTCTTTGATGCTCAAGATCATGAGACAGAGAACAAAATACAAGGCGTTCTAGTTCTCTGTGTTGCAGAAATGGCCACCAGATGGCACTCTTTCCCCCTTCTAAGGTCTCCGGTCTTTGGCACCTAGGCCGCCACCTTGGCCCTTAGGCACCTGGAACCTGGTTGTGGCTGCCTGCAGGCTGGTGGTTTGAGTGCCTGCATGGGGGAGGTCTGGTATCCCTCTAAAACATCCAGTGCTTTCCTGAGAGGAGACAGAGTCAAAGAGAATGAAATCCTGAGCCAGGGAGAAGAGGCGATTTTTTTTCTTCCAAGATTGATTGATTGATTTATGAGGAAGAGTGCACAAGCAGGGAAAGCTGCAGGTAGAGGGGGAAGCCGGCCCCCCACTGAGCAGGGAGTCGGATGCGGGGCTCGATCCCAGCACCCTGAGATCGTGACCCGAGCCCAAGGCAGACGCTTAACCAGCTTAGCCACCTAAGGGTTCCTTAACACTGAGGTGCCCATCCAGTGTTGGAAAGCAGAAAGGCAGGACTCCGTGTCCCCGGCAGTTCCGGGCCTGGGCAGCAGCCTTCCCTGGAGAACCTGAACCTCTCGTGTCATCACGTAGGGATGACGGTTCTGGGGGGAGCACCTCATCCCCACACCACCCAGTGCAGAGGATTCCAGGGCCCAGGCTCCTGCTGCTGGCGGGCTCGTCTCCTTCCGGTCAGTTCCTGGGTGTGCCCGGCGGAAGCAGCACCCCAGGCCGTTACACGGTCAGAAACCCTCATGCTTCGGGGGCCGGGGGAGCCTAACGATGCCCACTTGCCTGCTACTTACATCTAAAATGCCTGGCCCGGGATAGAGTCCGCACTCTCTGCCGTGGCTCTGGGGCCCTTCACAGCTCTTCCCATCCTCCTTTTCCTTACCACATCCCACCGGCTCCCCCAGCCCTTGCGCTCTGCGCCAAGCCCTTCTACAGCCTTCGTCCAGGGCACGTGGCCTTTGGCCGGAAGGCCCTTTCCCCTTCCTCACCTCATTCAAGAGCCAGCTCAGGTGCGGCCCTCCCCTCCGCCGGGTTGTGGGTCCCTCAAAAGCCGACACGGTCAGGACCACCGCACGGCCTCACTCCAACCGGCGGCTTCACTTAGGATTCGGCGAGGATGGCGCCCCCTGGTGCCCGGGGCCCCGCCGCGGGGCCCGGAGCTGGAACTCCGCGAGATTTAAGTCACCGGGGTCACGCCACTCTGTGGACACCTTCCCGGAAAGCCACCAGATGGCGCCCGTATATTCTCCGCAATCCCAAGTGGATGGGGACGACGCACACGTTTCGGGCACTCCTGCATCACAAGCTTCTCTTTGTTCCAAATGGCCCCTGGATCTCCTGAGTCCAGGAGAGGCCGGCTTGAGGTGCATTTCTACCCCATTCTGTCCCGCAACTGATCCTGCTCATCCTTAGCCTCATCTCCTTACCACGTGGGTGACGTTGGCTCAAGAAATTGCTAGTTGAGTCATCAGACCCTCTCGTGATGCTTGAGCTGTAAAACAACAGCCCAGTGCATCCCACTTGCCGGGACATGCCCCGGATCCGCCTGTGCCCTCCTGGCTTGGGAGGCCATGGGCTAGGCCTGGGGTCCCGGTGGGCCAGACTCCAGGAGAGGTTCTGGAAAGAACCCCCTCAGGACCCTGAGCCTGTGGGCAGAAGAGGAGGAAGCTCCTCCAGGAGGGGCTGGGCATTAGTGATGGGAAGAGTGTTGGTCCAAGGGCTATTCATCTGTCTTGTTTCTATCATTACTAGGGCCTCTAGAATTTTTTTTTAAAGGGACTGGGGCAGCAATCTAGTTGGAAGAGTGTGGCCTGTGGGGTGGGAAAGAGGAAGGCAGCTACAGATCTGCTTTGTGCCTAGTGAGGACACTGCTTTTGCAGTTTAATAAAGCAGCAATATTTTCTAGAGGTGTCTTTATTACATTGACATGAGAATATTATTATAGGTGTTTATTCTATTTATGAGGTTGATGAAGATTATAGTGAGAATTACTCTGTTTCACTGTTAAATACTATGTTGGCTGTTAGTATGAAACAGGTAGTTTTATACTCTATTAAGAAGTAATTCATCTATTATTAGTTTACCAAGAACTTCAAGAAATCAGATATAGCTGTTGAAATTCATAAAAGCAGATTTTTGGGCTCATAGCAAGACGAATATACTTTTTTCTTTTTGCTAGCTAATGAGCTGAATTATGACAGTAGATTCCCTGATACTGACATATCCTGGCATTGTTGTAATACACTTTAATTAGCAGCATTGTGGTAGTACTATTTTAATGTACTTCCTGATTAAATTTGCTAGTGTGTATTTTATTTAGAATTTTACAACAATATTCATAGGAGATTTTGTTTTCAGAAGCTTTCTGGCTTTGCAAAATGTATTGGTAGACATATGTCCTTTTCTAGCTACTGAAACAAATTTTGAGGTGTTGAAGTTATTGCTTTCTTGCAGCTTTGAAAGAAATCATCTGCGAAACCATCTGGGCCTGGCATCTACTAAGTTGTAACGATGTGTGAAGTGTGTGTGTGTGTGTGTGTGTGTGTGTGTGTGTGTGTGTGTGTGTGCATGCACATGATGTTATTCGGTGCATAAAAGCTTGTGGATGTTTTTAAATAATGATTGCCAATATTAAACAACACTCTTTGTTTACTGTTTTCTGACTTGAATTTTATTTTGTTTGATATTAACACCCTGTTTGCCTTTCTGAAAACTGATGTACTGTTCTTGAAAAAAGATGATTGAAAGTGGTTTTGAGGGGCGCCTGGGTGGTTCAGTGGGTTAAGCCTCTGCCTTCGGCTCAGGTCATGATCTCAGGGTCCTGGGATTGAGCTTCCCTCTCTCTCTCTGCCTACCTCTCTGCCTACTTGTGTGATCTCTCTCTCTCTGTCAAATAAATAAATAAATAAAATCTTAAAAAAATGGTTTTGACACTTCCTGGGAGTCCTTCACAAGGATTTTTTAAAAGAGATTTTATTTATTTATTAGAGAGAGAGAGAGTGCGAGCAGGGGGGAGGAGCAGAGAGGGGAGGGAGAGGAAGGGGGAAAAATCTCAAGCTGACTCCACGTTAGGCTGGACTCCATCTCATGACCCTGAAATCCTGACCTGAGCTGAAACCAAGAGTTTGGCACTTAACCAACTGAGCCACCCAGGCGCCCCCTTCACAAGGATTTTTTTTTTTTAAGATTTTATTTATTTAGGGCGCCTGGGTGGCTCAGTGGGTTAAAGCCTCTGCTTTCGGCTCAGGTCATGATCTCAGGGTCCTGGGATCGAGGCCCGCATCGGGCTCTCTGCTC
>LNAC01000180.1:2168056-2178409 GCA_002007465.1 Ailurus styani
ATTATTTATTTATTTGACAGAGAGAGAGAGAGAGAGATTACAAGTAGGCATAGAGGCAGGCAGAGAGAGAGAGAGGAGGAAGCAGGTTCCCTGCTGAGCAGAGAGCCCGATTTGGGGCTCGATCCCAGGACCCTGAGATCATGACCTGAGCCGAAGGCAGCGGCTTTAACCCACTGAGCCACCCAGGCGCCCTTCATAAGGATTTTTTAAAAATTGTATTTATTTGAGATAGAGAGTGAGCAAGAGAAAGAGCACCAGCAGGTGGAGTGGTGAAGGGAGAGGGAGAAGCAGGCTTCCCACTGAGTGGGGAGCCTGACACCAGGCTTGATCCCAGGACCCTAAGAACTTGACCTGAGCCAGAAGGTGGATGCTTAACTGACTGAGCCACCCAGGCTCTCCCCCGCCACTCTCCTAGACAAGGATTTTTAAAAACACTTAATATTTATAGTAAAAACAACAACAAAAACCAACTCTCTAGTCTTATTTCTCTCATCTTGAATTATGCTCTCTTCTAAAATAATAGTTCTGGGCGCCTGGGTGGCTCAGTGGGTTAAAGCCTCTACCTTTGGCTCAGGTCATGATCTCAGGGTCCTGGGATTGAGTCCCGCATCAGGCTCTCTGCTCAGCAGGGAGCCTGCTTCCTCCTCTCTCTCTGCCTGCCTCTCTGCCTACTTGTAATCTCTCTGTGTCCAATAAATAAATAAAATCTTTAAAAAAATAAATAAAATAAAATAAAATAATACTTCCTTGGGGCACCTGGGTGGCTCAGTTGGTTGGGCATCTGCCTTTGGCTCAGGTCATGATCCAGGGTCCAGGGATGGAACCCTGCATCGGACTCTCTGCTCAGCAGAGTGTCTGCTTCTCCCTCTCCCTCTGCCCCTCCTCGCTGCTTGTGTTCTCTCTCTCTTTTTCTCTCTCTCAAATAAAGAAATGAATCTTTAAAAATAAGTAAATAAAACAGTGCTGCTTTGTTTAGTCCTTTGTTTTCTCAAACAAGTTGTTTTCTTTGTTGCACATAACAGAAATCCCCTAAAATTCAATGACTTGAATATCATAGAAGTTTTTTTGTCTCCCTCATGAGGAAGCCTGCAAGTAGGCAACCCAAGCCTGATATAGAGGCTCTGAGGTTGAGGTTCAGAACTGAGGCTTCTCTCAGCTTTCTGCTCCACTATCCCTCATATAGTTTCTATCTCTGGGGTCATTTCCTGACCCTAGGTTAGGGTGGGAACCTGACTTCTGCATTCTGTGTTCCTCGCTGGATACAATGCCTGCTGGAAGCCTACCTATCATCCTCATAGGCACTGTGCTGGTTAATTTTTTTTTTTTTAAGATTTTATTTATTTACTTGTCAGAGAGAGAGAGAGAAAGTACAAGCAGGCGGAGCAGCAGGCAGAGGGAGAAGCAGGCTCCCTGTTGAGCAGAGAGCTTGATGTGGGGCTCCATCCCAGGATCCCTGGATCATGACCTGAGCCAAAGGCAGATGCTTAACTGACTGAGCTACCCAGGCATCCCTCTGTGCTCGTTAATATTATATATCACCTTGGCTAGATGGTGCTGCCCAGTTATTTGGCCAAACATAGTCTGTTGCTGTGGAGGTATTTGGTATGTGATTAACATTTACAATCACCTGACTTGAAATTAAAGGGATTACTCCCCATAAAATGGGTGGGCCTCACCTAATCAGTTGAAAGGCCTCAAGAGCAAAAATTGAGACTTCCTGGATAGGAAGGAATTCTGTCTTAAGATTGTAACATAGAAGAACTGCTTGAGTTTCCAGTCTGCTGACCTGCTGTACAGATTTTGGTCTTGCTAGCCCTTACAACTCTGTGAGCCAATTCCTTAAAAATATCTTCTTCTCTTTCTGCATGTACATACAAGTATATACATAGGGTGTGTGTGTCTGTGCGCACGTGTGTGTGTGTGTGTGTGTGTGTGTGTGTGTGTGTGTCTTTAATCTCAGAGCCCTTGCCCCAGCCCTGAGATTTTGGTAAGAACATTGGGAATAAGAGCCATGATGGCAAAGAAGTTAGATGTTCTCTACCAGTTCAAGTTTATCTACATCAAGGTAAGGCTCATGTAGTCCCTAGGAGCTAAGAGGTTAATATGGAGGCTTTATACGCCAGTTTAGTACATGACTGTGGTGAATAATGATGAGTTTGGGTGCTTCATATCCATTTACCCTGTTCTTAATAATAGTCCTTAATTTTCATTTACAAATCTACTCAAATTTTGTAACTTTGTATGGCGACAGATGGTAACAAGGCTGACTGTGGTGATCATTTCACAGTGTATGCAAATATCAAACATTATGTTGTACACTTGAAACTAATATAATATCTTATGTCAATTATACTTCATTAAGAAAAAAAATAAATCTACTCCATCTCTAATTGATGTCCCTGTGATTCTGGTGAGTCCTACCCATCCCCTAACAAGAGGCATAGCATATGACCTGGGTTTAAACCAAACTGTGTCCTGGCCAGTGTGTTTGGGTCAGGGAGGGGCACCTGACCTAATTCTGGCAGGTGAAACTTAGGTCCAGGCTTTGTTGTTTGAACTGGATGAAGAGACATTCTCTCTTTTCTGCTGTTCTCACACCTCGGGGGAATGTAGTCTTTGAGCTGCAGCAGCCGTATTATCACCATGAGTGGGGAGGCCAGCCCCAGAAGGAAGATGCAGAATTGAAAGATGGAGAGAGAGAAACTGGGTCCCTGTGACGTCATTTAACTATCTCCATCAGCCGCACCTGAAGTAAAGCCTACTCCCTGGATCTCTCACTTCCATGAGTAAATAAATCCTTTTTTTTGCTTAAGACAGGTCGGGCATGAATTTTTTAAATCAAAAAACCAAAGAATCCACATGGTACGATTCTGCACTCTACTGATTTTTTTTTTCCCCTAAGAACAAGCCAGATCATATAACCTGGCATCTGAGTAGCAGGAAACAAAATAAGGGACAGCTTGGCATGAGATAACATTTGGACAAAAAGAGTGACTCAAAGAACAGGTTCTTTTTAGCTACCGACGCTTCTGATGAAGGTCTTGGGTCTGGACTCATGCAAGAGCGGGAGCTTTTTTGGGGCAGAATTGCCTTCCTAGAGAATAGGATTTCTCCACAATGTAGAAAAGTTCTTAGCTATGGGGTGGGTGCTTGACAAATGTAATTAGAATTCACGGGGCCAACAGGTGGTTTTTTGTTTTACTCTTCTAATTAATAGCCAAGTCCTCTGATCTTATTGACTTCTATGAAACACACCAATATAACATTACAGAAAGAGACATGAATGCCACGGACATTCAGAGTAAATGTTGTATAACCAGCACTGAGTCAACAGGGCCATCTCTTCATCTTAAGGGCTCAGTCTTCTGACTTTCACCGGAGAGATAAGAATTAAGCTTGGTACCCGTTTAGTTTAAACCAGGAGACAGTATCCAATGATCCTATATTTTGTCATTAATCCAGGGTACCTGTCTATCTTATCCGTGAAAGAATGAGGTCCAGGAGAATCCACTTTGTTTATCCTGAGCAACAACCTAGCCTGGGACCCAGTACTCAGCAGATGCTTAATAAATTGTTGAGAGCAACGGATCGATGGATAGCGATAGCTTCTCCACCGTGGCTGGCCCTACCCAGCGTGTTGATTCTGGCCGGCCCTGCAGCCTTTTTCCATCATGAGCTTCCACCCAGCCTGCTGCCAGTGGCAGCTTCCAGGGTTTAGCCTGATGCGGGTTCTCTGACACTGCGATGCCTTGCAGAATCACCTTGCCCTCCCCCGGGCTCAGTGCCAGAGACACCCACTTTATCATGGCCTCATTTTATTGTCTCTCTGTACAATGTGTTGGCCATAAAACTAATTTATGATACTGACTCGGGGACTGTGGAATGTCTCTCCAAAGCAGTACCATGTCTCCCAATGTGCTTTCTGGGAAGCACCCTGCTTATCAAGTTCCCCTCTGGAACTTGAGACACACAAATGAAGTCACACAGACCAGTAAAAGTTTCTGTTTATCTGTCAGAGTACAACTTCTGTAATTGCCCCCATCATCTGAAATCTTGCTAGTTCTCCTTCTGCAAAGATCCCATTGTTACATTTGCAGAAGGCAGCAAGCTGATGGTTAAACTCTTGACAGCTTAAAATTGGCAATATTGACACCACAGAAATCAGCAAATGCTACGGGTCAGCTCTTACCTACCTCCACCCTGACTGAGAGCCGGTCGGTAAACACTGACCAGCATCGCCCTGTGGATGAACCGGCCTTCCCCTAACTTCGGTCCTCATTACTTCTTGCCTGGATGGTGACAATATCCTCATAACCAGCATCTCTGCACCCAGACTTCCCACTGCAGACGATCATTGTAGAGACTCCTGACGGCAAGAAAGGATACCTAACTACAGATTTCTTAAGTGTAAGAAATATGTACTTCACACAAACAAAATATTTGAAGATAAGGCCCTTTCAAGAGCCTCAGCATCTCAAGAGCTCATTACGTACACAGACTCTTATTTTCCCACGTTGCCACTCTTTTTTTTTTTAAAGATTTTATTTATTTATTTGACACAGAGAGAGAGATCACAAGTAGGCAGAGAGGCAGGCAGAGAGACAGGGAGAGGAGGAAGCAGGCTCCCTGCTGAGCAGAGAGCCCAATGCGGGCCTCGATCCCAGGACGCTGAGATCATGACCTGAGCCGAAAGCAGAGGCTTTAACCCACTGAGCCACCCAGGCGCCCCACGTTGCCACTCTCAATGTGTTTTATTTCCCTTCATGGCTTCAAGAGAACTGTCATGGTTCGAGAGGGTATCACCTCCTCACACAATAGCCTGTAATGCTTTTTCTTATGTCCTTCTTAAGGAGCAATTCAATCTTCCCAGAAATCCCACAGCAGGCTTCCTCGTGGGTCTCCTTGACCAGAATTGCAACCCATATCTATACTTTTCTTTTTTTCTTTTTTTTTCTTTTTAAGATTTTATATACTTATTTGGCAGAGAGAGACACAGAGAGAGAGGGAACACAAGCAGGGGGAGTGGGAGAGGGAGAAGCAGGCTTCCTGCTGAGCAGGGAGCCCGGTGCGGGGCTAGATCCCAGGACCCTGGGATTTTGCTGCTTAAGGCAGTAGCTTAATGACTGAGCCACCCAGTGGGTTAAAGCCTCTGCCTTCTGCTCAGGTCATGATCTCAGGGTCCTGGGATCGAGGCCCGCATCGGGCTTGATGCTCAGCAGGGAGCCTGCCTCCTCCCTTCTCTCTGCCTGCCTCTCAGCCTACTTGTGATCTCTCTCTGTCAAATAAATAAATAAAATCTTTAAAAAAAAAATGACTGAGCCATCCAGGTACCCCTCAACCCATATCTATTCTTAAGTCAATAATTGAGAAGATAATAATAATATTACCACAATTAATTCAGCCTGCTTAGAACCAACATCTCCTTTTGCATCAAAAATTTTTTGGGGTGCCTGGGTGGCTCAGTGGGTTAAGCCTCTGCCTTCAGCTCAGGTCTCGGGATTGAGCCCCATGTAGGGCTCTCTGCTCAGAGGAAAGCCTGCTTCCCTTCCTCTCTGCCTGCTTCTCTGCCTATTTGTGATCTCTCTCTCTCTCTCTGTCAAATAAATAAATAAAATCTTAAAAAAAAATTTTTTTATAACATTCCTCCTTCCCGAAGTGGAAATCAAAGATAATATAATCTACCCTCACACATATTTTAAAAACAAATCAATACAAGCCCTTATTGGAATATAAAGGTGAAATAAAGAAATAGAATTTACAAAAAATTATATATATATACATTTCAATCTATATGGTGAATTGTATTATGACTCCCAATCATCTCCTGCCCTCTCTGTAACAGAATTTTACACACCGATCCCATAGCATGTGACTTGCGGTGCCGCACCCAACTGCTGTCAGGCTTGCTTTATGATTCGCTTTGGTCAATGGAATGTGAATGGAAATGCCACATCTGAGTAGAGCTTGAAAAGCCATTGTATGGCTCTGCCATTCCTTTTTTTTTTTTCTCCCCCAGAGATAGTGACAGAGATAGTGAGAGACAGCATAAGCAGAGAGGAGCTGGAGAAGCAAGCTCCTCGCTGAGCAGGGAGCCCGATGCGGGGCTCCATCCCAGGAGCCTGGGATCATGACCTGAGCCAAACGCTTAACCGACTAAGCCACCCAGGCACCCCCTACATGACTTTCTTTAAAGACTCTTTATTGATGTATAACATGCATATAGAAAAATGCATAGGTCACAAGTATACAGCTCGAAAAAATAAAAAAAAATTTAAAAATGAGTGTACAGCTTAACGAATCTTCACCAACTGAATACACCCTAGTGCCTAGGATAGTCATTACCTGTCTTAACTTCTAACAGCATGTTTACGTTTTGCTACTTTTGAACTCTATCTAAATGGACTTGTAAATGAATTACTGCACATTTGCATTGATGAACTATCTCCTTAAAATTATGTGAATCTTGGGCGCCTGGGTGGCTCAGTGGGTTAAGGCCCCTGCCTTCGGCTCAGGTCATGATCTCAGGGTCCTGGGATCGAGGCCCGCGTCAGGCTCTCTGCTCAGCAGGCAGCCTGCTTCCTCCTCTCTCTCTGCCTACTTGTAATCTCTCTCTGTCATATAAATAAATAAAAATCTTTAAAAAAAAAAATTATGTGAATCTGGGCGCCTGGGTGGCTCAGTGGGTTAAAGCCTCTGCTTTCAGCTCAGGTCATGATCTCAGCGTCCTGGGATCGAGGCCCGCATCGGGCTCTCTGCTCAGCGGGGAGCCTGCTTCCTCCTCTCCCTGTCTCTCTGCCTGCCTCTCTGCCTACTTGTAATCTCTCTCTCTGTGTCAAATAAATAAATAAAATCTTAAAAAAAAATTATGTGAATCTGGCAAAAACGAATTTTGCACACATTTAGTAAACATTGCATTTTCCAAGAATGCAACTAGTCTGTAAATGTAAATTGAGGGATGCCCTTTCTGTTTTTTAACTCAGAGCTTTCCCAAGAGTTCGTGGCACTGACAGCGATATTTTTCCTGGCTTCTTCCGATACTTTTCCTGGCAGCGATATTTAATTTTTGATACAATGCAATTGTATCAGTGCTCACTGGAAGCTGCTGGAGTCATGGGAAGGCTGTGTGTAGGTCCAAACAAGCATGAAGTACAGATTGCTTCTTTAGCTGGAGGATATTATTGTCCCATATTGTATTCTCCCCCTCCCTCTGCTTCTCTCTCTCTGTCGAATAAATAAATAAAATCTTAGGGCGCCTGGGTGGCTCAGCGGTTTAAAGCCTCTGCCTTCGGCTCAGGTCATGATCTCAGGGTCCTGGGATCGAGGCCCACATCGGGCTCTCTGCTCGGCAGGGAGCCTGCTTCCTCCTTTCTCTCTGCCTGCCTCTCTGCCTACTTGTGATCTCTCTCTCTCTGTGTCAAATAAATAAATAAAATCTTTTTTTTTTTTTTTTTTAAAGATTTTATTTATTTTTTTCACAGAGGGAGAGATCACAAGGAGGCAGAGAGGCAGGCAGAGAGAGAGGGGGAAGCAGGCTCCCTGCTGAGCAGAGAGCCCGATGCGGGCCTCGATCCCAGGACCCTGAGATCATGACCTGAGCCGAAAGCAGAGGCTTTAACTCACTGAGCCACCCAGGTGCCCAAATAAATAAAATCTTAAAATAAATAAATAAATAAATAAATAAATAAATAAATAAATAAATAAATAAAATCTTAAAAAAAAAAAAAAGTCACCTAGGGCACAGCACAAATCTTTGATGTGTGGAATTGTCCCATGCCTTGCTGGATGTCTACTATTCCTGATCCCCCTCCCCCTTTCTCTTTAAAAAAAAAAGATTTTAATTTTATTTGAAACAGAGCACAGGCAGAGGGAGCTGCAGGCAGAGGCTGGCTCCTCGCTGAACAAGGAACCCAACACAGGACTCGATCCCAGAACCCTGGGATCATGACCTGAGCTGAAGGCACACACTTAACCAACTGAGCCACCCAGACATCCCTATTCCTCACCCCTCTTCATGAACTGTCTGTAGTGTTCCCTAATCATGATGATAGCCAAACTGCAGCCAAACACCCTCAGAACTTCCTATAATGCTCAACCCCTGGATGCCTTATGTTTATACTCATCAAACTTTGCTCCTGGGGCTGGTCTTCTAAAGCTGGTCACCTGCTTCAGACCTAAATAAAATTGGGCTCCCATGTGCCACGAAGAAGGCGGGATAGGAGGGGATGAGGAGTGGGTCATGGGGCTGATGGTGGTTGGATGGATAACCATCCATGTCGGTCACAATATCCTTCACACGCTATCAAATACCTCTCATATCACTTTGTCTCAGCCTCTAAAATCTCACCTGCCTATGGGAATAACACTGCATGTACCTTTCTAGGCTAACTGTGAGGATTCTGATTTCAGTGAACCGCCCCCTCTGCCTCTGTGGAACATGGTATCACTGTGCATTGCTCCACTCTCCCTCCTTAAGCTCTTCAAAGGCTTCTTTTTCCATGAAGCAGCCTCCTGCCCGGAGTGCCCACTCCTTTGTACACCTTCTTTCTCGCGTTTCCTTCATTCTGCTTTTTGTACAGTTGGCTGGCTCCGCCTTGTGATGCTTCCACAGGCCTCGTACAGTGATAGACTCGCTGGATGCACAGAAGGCACGCTGAATTAAACTGAACAAGAACACAGCCTCTGTATTTCACCGACATTTGCAGTACAGTCCCTAAAATCTTTAACTGGTTGAGACTCACCGTTGCCCTCTGGATAATATACGGCTTTCCATCAATAGCCTTGACTGTGAATCACCTGCATTTTCCCTCCTTGTAATAGGAGTGTCTCCTGAACTGGGCTCTGGAAGGAAAATGAAGATGTTTGGTTGTCTTGCACCACGGTAACTGACGCATAGGCATCATGCGTGGGCTGTGTCAATGCCTGGTAGCTCCAACACTAAGACTGTGGCGGGGCCCTGGGAGTGGCGTGGCTTTAGTGTAACCAAGGTGGAGTAACTGAGGCCTGGTGATAGTGCAGCTGTAATTCAATAAGTATTTATTGAGCATGAATTATGTGGTGGCTTTAATTAATAAGAATCCTTTTCTATTCAGTCTAGCCAAGAAGTGATGTGTGGGTCCAGGTACCAGCAGAGAGGTACAGAGAGGAGCTAAGAGGAGAAACAGAAGGTCTTTGGCTGGGAAATCCAGGAGGGCTAATCAGAGAAAGTGGTGATTGGCAGGGCCTTGTAGGATGGCTACTATTTGGCTAATTAGAAAAGAGACCAAGTAGGGAAAACAGTCAAGGAAGCTTGTTTATACAATTGTAGCTCTTTTCTCTGAATTAATAGTATATGGCCTTAAAATCTGGGAATCCTTAGCTTTTTTAAAAAATTGGGGGGGCCTGGGTGGCTCAGTCAGTTAAGTGGCTGTCTAGGCTCTGATCAGGATCCCAGGGTTCTGGGATCGAGCCCCACATCAGGCTCCCTGCTCAGTGGGGAGTCTGCTTCTCCCACTCCCTCTGCCTTCCACTCTGCCTACTTGTGCTCTCTCTCTCTGTCAAATAAATAAATAAATAAAATCTTAAAAAAAAACAAAAAACAAAATCTTTTCATTTTAGCTTCAGAGCAAGTCTCATTTGGATTGGACTAGTAATTGGTTCCTGAATTCTCAGAAAGGAGGGAAAGGGTATAAACCAGCAATTCACTATAAATCTCCCAAGGGTGTCAGTATTCCCAGGTGGCAAAGGGGTAGAAATGAGAGGATAAGAGGGCCTGGGGTGCCTGAGTGCTGATACCCCACCTCCAGGTTCTGGGGCTGTCCTCACTGTGATTTCCCTGTGATCCCAGCGGATCCATCACTGGGTGAGAGGACGGGGCCTAGGAAGGTGGGTCTCTTTGCCAATACTTGGCCTTTTTGCTCTTAACATTCAGCCCCCAGGATGTCTAGATGCATGCGCCAGCGTGCGGCTGGGAAGCTGAGCTGGGTAGGGGAGAGCAGCCTTACTTTATAAACTGGTTCAGTGTGTAGACTTCTGAAACTGGAAGTAACCTCCCTCTCCTATTCACATTTCCTTTCCCCACCCTGCCGTGGCCCCATCTAATCAGCTTATTATCTTAGGGTGGAAAAGCAGAAGTGCCTTAAGGCTCCTCTTGATTTGTGTCTTCTTAAATTCTTAGGAAGAGCGGGCGCCTGGGTGGCTCAGTGGGTTAAAGCCTCTGCTTTCGGCTCAGGTCATGATCTCAGCGTCCTGGGATCGAGGCCCGCATCGGGCTCTCTGCTCAGCGGGGAGCCTGCTTCCTCCTCTCCCTGTCTCTCTGCCTGCCTCTCTGCCTACTTGTGATCTCTCTCTGTGTGTCAAATAAATAAATAAAATCTT